>CAUOFW020001280.1:172411-185338 GCA_963454935.2 Ilex paraguariensis | reverse complement strand
GGTCCCCCCGGATCTCCATGATACCCTCTGGCGTGGCGAATTTTAATTTCTGGTGGAAAGTGGAGTGCACCGCTCCCAACGCATGCAGCCACGTTCGCCCTATAATTACGTTGTAGGAAGAGTCCGTATTGATCACGACAAACTCGGTGTTGATGANTACTTTCCTTGAATGGTTGTCATGATGATGGTCGCCGGCTCTGGGTCGCTTTGGGGCCCTAGAGCTTTCTGCTTTGTTGTTTAGGTGGTTTCTTAGATCCTTCGTTTTCGCCTCCCGGGCGGGAAGCCCACGGGAAAGGAATGAATCCCTTGATCCTTCGCCAGAGGCGGCAAACTCGTTGAGCCGGCTTAGGACGTTTACATTGTCCTTTTCCAGCTGACGTAATCTATAGCCAAACTTTTCTTCAATCACCTCCGCCAGCTGACGAGCCAAGGGGGCTGATCCCCCCGACCTGATTCCCATACTGGTTTAAGGGGTAACCCCTCTTGACCGAGTAGAGGCACTTTTATTCATATCAGTGTGATCCCTTCCTCCGTGATGACAGGGAGCTTGTAACTCGAGACTCCTTTGGTGGGGGCCTTTCCCTTTCTGTCGAGTGTTCACCATGGTCACTGTTCTTTATAGAGAAAAAACTAGGAAAACTAGTCGTTTCCCACAGATGGCGCCAGATTATGCGTGCAAGATCCTGCACAATATAAAAAACGAGAACAGATCTCTCCCTTGGTAAACGAGAACAGAGCCAGTTGAGTGACCAACCACGCTGCTTGGAACAACCTGCGAGGTCCGATGGTAACCTGGAACAGCAACGGGAGACCCTGGGGGAGCGGAAGAACGATCCAGTAAGGCTGAAAGAGGTTCCTAGAACAAAGAAGAACAAGTTAGAAGGGCGTCGGACTGTTTTCCGGCGTATCCCCTCCGACAATCTAGTCAGTCTTTGAGAAAGAGAGAGGAAGGAGAAAACACTGAGTGTGTATTGTAGTAAAGAGTTTTTTGTTACATACCCGTCTTGCCTTTTGTAAGGAGTATTTATACCTCAAAAGCTCATGATTGCTGTCAGTGTAGTCAGTAGGTGATCATTAGGTACAGGCAGTGTGTGCACTGATTCTGATGAGGAATGTCTTCTCTTCTTAACTGCTCGGGGTCCCGAGCAATCAATGCTGGGTCATCGGGATGCCGACGGTACAATGTACTCCTCTCGGGGAGGATGCAATAAATGCTCTGTATTAGGAGCATTTATTGTCTTTCATTTCCGAGCCTTACCGCATTGAATGCGGTCTCATCAAGGGAATGGTGCAATTAATCGTTTGCTTTCCCAAGTCGCGTGTCAGCAANGGGAATAGTGTAATTAATCGTTTGTTTTCCCAAGTCGTGTGTCAGCAACGGCATGCGGTTTCTCTGTCTTCGATGTGATATCATATGCCACGCGTCCATCCCCCGTTGGCTGTGGCCCCTGCATTCCAGTACGTTCTGACACTAATTGTGTAAGACGAGGTCATGATGACTAACCTAGGCTAATGACCTGTACGTCGATAGCTTATCCTGGAGTAGAGGAAGCGTCCAGGATGGGGTACCTCTCGGCATCGAGGAAAGGCCATCTCGGAACCGAGGGAGGTATACCGACCGAGGTACCATATCAGACCGAGGCTACGTGTTGATTGTAACTCGTACTGAATGCCATGATCCTATATGACGAGTACCTCGGGGGCGAGGACCTTTATGCGCCGATGGTGCTTGATCTTAGCAACAATGTTTTGGTAATACCGAGGACACGTGTCTTCATCATGGAGTATTTCAGAAAAGTCCCATCATTTTTCATTAGTTTGCTTATTGTGATCGAGGCAAGCAAAGCATGTTCCAGTCGTGGCCAAATAACACAAGAGATCCTTCTTTTATTCAGGGTGGATCCCAACTAAATTAATTTATAGTATTGAATCAAGTTAATACGAACAAATGCAATATACGGAATGAATGAGCCGAGAACAAAGTTGCCCCTTGGCCTATAAACCATGAAATGAAGCTCTTACGTAGCTAGCCAATGACATGAAATAGTAAATGGTATCAAGATCGTAGTAAATTTAAATATATCAAGATCATAGTAAATTTTAAGGTGATGATGATGTTGTGAATACAATTTGAACTTTAAATAAGAAAAATATATTATTAAAAGCGTCATTTTATGGGCACCACATCATTTTAAATTTTATATAATATATTTTGTTGGTCACTATAAAGTTAAAGCTCATTTTATTTAAAATTACACGTTGTGCCACAAGGATGGACTATATACCTTTTGATATGAACCATAACTATATAAATTAGGTTAGAGTTCTTTTTTTTTTTTTTTAATGGTTAGAAGTGTCTGAACCAACTTATACTTACCTCGACTAATCCTCTCTCCTGTCTAATTAAAAGTAGGTAATCCATACTAAGACTAAAGTATTCATAAAAAATATATTTCTCATTGTCTGACCTCAAAGGATTGCCAAGATTCGAATTTATGACGTCTGTATTTTTAATTCATCCATGTTATCACTTAAACTACTCTTGAAGTTAATTATGTTAGAGTTTATCTCGTAAACAAAGAGTGAACAAACACTCACATGAATGTACATATCTATATTATTAACAAAGAATGAGAAAATTTGATATCAACCCTATATGAGATAATCCTAAGTTTTCATATTAGGTATGTGTAGTTCACTCTTCTCCATTTCACACACACACACACTATATATATATATATATATATATATATACTAGTCATAACCCGTGCCTGAAGGCACGATAAAATATAAAATTCGAGCGTCCAAAAAATCGATCCCATTTTATTAATTTTTTTCAAAATATATTAACTACAAATTAATCAAATATTAAATGATTAAATATATGATAAAATGAGTGATGTGATATTTTTAGGGAAGAAATATATAAATGATTAAACATATAATATAAATAAGTGATGTGATTTGACGTTTGAGTCTGACACAAAGATGATGGGTGAGGTAAGTGATTGATGATGATTTTGAGAGAGAAAATATAACTGGGACAAAATTCAAACACACTCATGTTTTATTTTATATATATATATATATATATAAGCTATTGTCTGTGTCTGAAAGCATGGTGTAATAAAAAAATTTATCAATCATAAATATATTTATTTTCACATTTAAAATCAAATTACAAAGATAAAGAAAAAAAAAATTTAAGCACCAATTGCAATGGGGGTAAACGGTGACAGTGGTGGCGGGCAAAGATGATCATGGTGGTGGTGGTAGTCATGGGTGACAACGGTGATAATGGTGATGAATTTTGGGTGACGATGGTGGTAATGGGAGCCATGGGTGATAGAGATAGTGGCGATGGTGGGGTGACGACAGTGGTGATGACCATGATGGGTTTGTGGTGAATGGTGACAGTAATGGTGGGCAATGACAATAATGGTGGTGGGTCTGAGTGGTGTTGGGTGATGACGGGTGCTTGTGGGTGACGGTGATAGTGGTATGTGTAGTGGAGAGGTGGGTGATAGTGGGTGGCGGCGATAGTGGGAGATAATGGTAGTGTTAGGTGTAGTGAGAGATGGCGATGGTAGGCGATGACGAGTGGTGGTGGTAGCAATCAGTGGTGAGATGATGATGGAAGTGATAATAAATATAAAAATGAAATGATAATGGTGGTAGTCAATGATGGGTGATGCAGGTGGTAGTAGTGGTGGGTAGTGGTGATGACGGTGGGCGACGATGGTAGTGGTGGTGGGGGTGGTGGTTGTGGCAGAGGTGATGGTGAGGTGGCGATGGCAGTGGTGATGGTGGTAGGGGTGGGGGTGGCGGAGGTGGTGCAATGACTGTGGTGGGGTAATGATGGTGGTGAGACGGTTTCAAACATTATTTTTTTTTTTTAAAGTGCTTATAGGAAGTTGTAAGTTTTAAAAATACTTTTAAAAAGTCACTCCCGAACACAACCTTACGGGGCCTATTTTTCCTATTAAATTTGGGAAGTTAATATTAACCGTCGAATTAAATTAAAAGTAAAATTTAAAATGATCTTAACTACAAAAAGGAAAAGTCATTTTATTTATCTTTTGGAATTCGAATTATCATGTATTTTTTTATATAAACTAGTTATTCTCCGTGCTTCAAGGCACAAAGTAATTAAAAAAATGTCAATTATAAACATATTTGTATTCACACCTAAAACCAAATTATAAAAATATAGAGGAGATAGAAAAGAATTTAAGCACCAATTATAATGGGATGAGCGATGGTAGTAGTAATGGGCGGAAGTGGTGGTGGGCAACAATGATGGTAGTTGGCAGTGATGGTGGTGGGGGCAACGACGGTTACGGGTTATGGCGGTGGGTGGCAATGGGTGACGGTGGTTATGGGATAATAGTGGGAGTGGTAATAAATATAAGAATGAGATGATGATGATGATGAGTGGTAGCGGTGGGTAACGGTGGTAGTAATTGGTGGTGTGTAACGATAGTGGTGGTGGCGGCGATGACGATTGTAATTGCGATAGCGATGACGATTTGTGGTGGTGGTGGTTGTGGCAAATGTAACGGCAATGGTGAGCGATGACGGGTGGTTGTGGGTTATGGTAATGTAGTGGGGGTGGGTGACAGTAGGTGGCAGTAGTGGTGGCCGACGACAGGTGGTGGTGGGTTGTGGTAGTGGTTGGTGGTGGTGGGTGCTGACGGTAGTTATAGGATGATGATATGAATGATAACAAATATAAGAATGAGATGACGATGGTGATGAATGGTAGCGGTGGACGACGATGATAGTAATCGATGGTGGGTTGTGGTGACGGGTGGGGGTGGGGGTGGAGGTGGGGCAATGGTGACGATGATGGTGGTGGTAGCGGTAGGGGATGATGGTGAGACAGTGACAGTGACGATTGTGGTGATAGTGGGGCAATGAGGGGGTGTGGTGGTGGGGTGGTGATAGTTGTGGTGGTAGTGGGGCGGTGGAGGTGGTGGTGATTGTTATGACAGAAGTGATAGTGGGGGTGGTGACGGTGGTGGAGAGGTAGAGGTGGTAAGGTGGCGACAGCGACAACAATTGTGATGGTAATAGTGTTGATGGTGGTGGTTGGGCTGTTGGGGTGGTGATGGTGATGGTGAGGTGACAATAGTGATAGTGATGACGGCGGCGGTGGTGATAGTTATTGTGGTAGATGTGGTGGTAAGGTGGTGATAGTGGTGGTGGTGGTGGTGGTGGTGGTGATGGTGGTGAGGGGGGGAGTAGTTGTGGTGGTAGTGGTGATGGTGGTAATGGAGGTGGGGGTTCTGGTGGTTGTAGTGGTGGTGAGGCAGTTGCAAATACTATTTTTTTTTTAAAGTATTTATGGGAAGTTATAAATTTTAAAAGTACTTTTAAAAAATCATTCCAAACACAACCTTAGGCCCTATTTTTGCTATTAAATTTGGGGTGTTAATATTAGCTGTCGGATTAATTTTAAAATAAAATCTAAAGAGATCTCACCGATGGGCCTTTTGTCCAATGGTACTCCTTACCTTGTGAAAATTTTATCTTCTTGAGGTTAAGGGGGCATTTGGATGGTGGGTTAAAGGTGGTTATTCAATAGTAGGATGGGATAAAATAAGAGTGAGACCCAGAAATCCCTTATTTGGGAAGTCATTTTTGAGGCTAGATACAAATCCCGGGTCTAGCCTAGACCCGGTTACTACAGTATTTTGTAACCCATCTACTAAGGTTAAAATTAATCCACCCCTCCCATGGGTTGCAAACCCAGCCTACAGGTTAACAAGAGATCAGACATATTTACCCCCTCATTTCTTGTTGTTTCACTCTCGTCCAAGCTTCACTGATGTCGTCAACAAGGGATTGTTGCACAGAGGTGACGAAGAAGACACGGATTCAAGCATCTCCGAATATTCTTATCTTCGTCTTAAAGGATGAATTTTTTTTTTTGCATATTGTTCATCTGTTGAACCACAAACCCCAACCCATCTGATATTGTTCATCTGTTGAACCCCAAGCCCTAACCCATCGCTGAAAATGGTGTTACTGGTATGAGTGAGAAATCCAAAGGATTTTCGGTGAACAATAACAAAGAGATGGATTTGTTGGGTGATGAGAGAGTAACTGGATTTATTGATGTAAAAGAGGAAAAATATGAAGGGTTTTGGGAGTTGAGGGAATCAGCTCGAAAGGCTCGACAGAAAATGGAGATTTGCGGAGAATGGTGGAATACCACCAGGCTCAACTCGAAAAGCTCGGCAAAAATATGAAGGGATTTAATGGTGGTGGGAGAAACGGAGCAATGAATTTTGTTGGCAGTGGTGGTGGGTTTAATGGTGGTGATGGGATGTATATGTGGAGATGCAGACCATCAGGCAAATGGAATGTTCTGGCTTCTGCGTTTGATATGTCTGATAAAAAAGGGGATTGGAGAATTACACTAATATCCTTTAAAACTTGTTATTTAATTATTCAAACTTATGGTATGTGAGTTTATGCGCATAACACTTAAACCCCTTAAAACAAATATATTTATTATTAAATTACACTTAAACCCTTTTAAAGTTTGTAGTAGGTATATAATACTCAAACCTCTTAAATTTAAAATATTATATGTAAACCAAAAATACTTCAATCAAAGATAAAATATCAATTATTATTTTACAATTAAAATTCATAGTCTATTGTATTATTTATTGAAATAAAATTAAAAATAAAATTTTATTTTTTTTCTTAAAAAATCATAATTAATATATAATTATACTATCTATTGAAATAAAACTAAAAAATTAAACAAGGGGTCTAAATCGTATATAATTTTTATATGTTTTAAAGTATATGTGAAAAATGTATAATTTTATTAGGATAATCTACCAATCCAAACTTAGGATATGATTGGTTTGGATTGAAATTGATAAAGTCATGGGTAAAATGGTAAATTATTACAAAATTATTTGTATAATTTATGGGACCCACTGAATTACATATTTGTTTCCCAAACAAAAGTGGGGATTGGATATATTGCAAGGTTAGCGTTTTAAAGTGGATGAGTGAGTTTGACTTGGATGAGTTAGGATATAAAAAAACAAATCCTACCCTATCCAACCCTATCCAACCCCATTACCCAAACACACCCTAAGGGTTCAAATTCCCATCCCCTCTCCCACACCCTCCCAAAAAAAATTAAAAAAAAAATATTTGCGAAAAGTAAAAATCATTTTGTTTATTTTTGAGATTTGAATTGTATTGTACTTTATTATATATATTTTAAATTTTATAACTAAAATTCATGTTTTATTATATCATTTTTTAATATAAAATCAAAAAATAAATACCTCAATTAAAGATAGAATATCTATTTTTTTAAAATACAATTTTTTTATACTATCTATTAGAATAAAACTAAAAAAATAAACAAATGACCAAACTGTAATAAACACAATATCTTCTATTTGTAATTGAGATAATTTGATTGTTTAATATATAGTATAATTGTATACTAATTATTAATTTTTAAAGAAAAAATTAAAATTTTATTTTTGAGTTTATTTCAATAAATGACATAATACAATATGAATTTTGGTTATAAAATTTAAAATATTTGGTATTCTGTATTTGATTGAATTAATTTAGATTTAAACATAACATTTTAAATTTGATTGGTCTAAATATTATATGTCTATAAACTTTAGAGGGTTCGAGTATAATCTACTAACAAATATTCTAACGGACATTAACAGTAAGAGTCTAAGTGTTACGTGCGTACAAATTTTAAAGAATTGGTGTGTAATATTTCAAATGTCAAGAAGTTTAAGTGATTAAGTGATAAACCTAAAAAATTATGAGTATAATTCTTCTTTTTAAAAAAAAAAAACTACCTTATGACTAAGGGTGGTGTCAAACGTGTTGGACAAATGATTATGTGTCGGGTTAAACAGGTGACAGGTGAAAAACATATAAATCCGTACACGGGACGTTTAATAAATAGGTGAAAAATTTTAATACGAATACGACCCGTTTAATAAATGGGTAGCACAACGACTCGTTTAACTCGTTTAATTTTAAAATAAAATTATATCAACAAATTTTAATACATTACTTTTTTACTCTCAATTGTATTTACTTAAAAAAAGAGAAATTTTTAGCCAAATTTTACATAAAAATCAAATTTGAAGGCTAAAAACTAAAGGCAAGAGACTATTGCCTTTTATAGGCAAGAGAGCCCTCCCTATCTTTTCTCATTTGCCGATGTGGGACAAAAACAAAAAAGGTTAGTTTGTCTTTCTCATGACCTGATCTTCATCTTCCCTCTTTTGTCTTTAAACTACTATTTTACTTTTTTTTATTAATTTTTTTACTTTTTTTTCTGCTAATTTTTTAAAATAATTATTAATTTATAATTATATTAATTTTATTTAAACGGATAAATGTGTGATAAACGGTTTAACAGGTATCACCCGAACATGATCCGTTTATAAACGTATCTGACAAGTCAACCTGTTTACCACCCAAACCCGTTAAAATCTCATCCAAACCCGCTTAATTCTTGTCGATTAATCATGTCGTGTCAAATTTTGACAGTTCTACTTATGACTCATATTATTCAATAATTTAGAATCTATTACTAAAAGACAGTTGTTTTGAAACTTTAATACCAAAATTCGATATTTTTGAACTTATTTATCACATTACGACACTTTTTAAAAGTAGAATCAATAATTCTGTTTTTATTTAAAAGTGGATTCAATAACTCTGCTTTTGTTAAAAAATGGATCAATGATCCCGCTTTTTAAAAAAAAATGTGGTCTAAAATAATGAGCTGAAACAAGTTAAAAGCGTGGTTACTAACCACACTTTTAACGTGTTTCAAACTAGCTTCTCTCTACTCTCTCTCTCTCTATGTTGGGTCTTTGTTTGCAATGTACATTTGATTTGGTAAGGAAATCTTGAATCCAGTGAAAGCTCTTCCCTGTGGCACTTCTCAGCATAGTTTTAAAACCCGGCCCGGACACCAACCCGGAGGAGGGACGGGGTCAATGAATTTCTGGTTCAACCACTGGGTCACTGGTCGAACCAGTGATATAATAAAAAAATAAAAAATAATTATTAATGATGATAAATAGACTAAAAAATTAAAATAGTTATAAAAATAACATGTTTAATATATATTAAATCAAACAAAGTTATCAAGCCTGAATCACTTAATTGCATTCAATTAACAGCCCAACCTCCACCCTCAAACTTGAATTATTTAATTGTATTCACTTAATTTTTGAGTTAACAAACACTGAACAAATGATTTAGGATTTAGGGCAAAACAGAAGGGGAAAAGAAAAAGACACAAAAATGTAAAAAAAAAACATATTTATACTAAAGGAACAAAATCGGCCGGTTTTGTAAACCCAGTCCGGTTTTGACCGGTTCACCGGTTTTATTCCGGATTTTTTGCTCAAACGGTCCAATTATAAAACCGGCCCGGTTATGGGACCGGTTCACCGGGTCAACCCGCCGGGCCGGGCCGGGTTTTAAAACACTGCTTCTAGGTTTTGTTCAAGGCTTTGCTTGAGGACTCGCAACGACAGTGAGTATCTAGTTCTTCTTGATCGATCTTTGATTGGAACTCACTAGCTTCATCATTTATGGGCTTTTCAAAATGCAAATTTTTTGTTTGGATCCATTGAAATGCAACGATGGGTCCGAGTCTTTTAGATCTACTAGAAAAGAAATTTATGTTCTTTGTGAAGGTTTCCTATGTTATGCTTGAATCCTATGTTAAGGGTGTTGTGAAACCGGCTTCAGCTTGTGATTTTGCTGTTTCTAAGAGAAGAAAGATGTGTAGATGATTGAGGTCTCATTTGGCAACTAGGGTTTGGAGTTTAAATCGTGAACAGGGCAATTAGTTGCTCCGGAGTCGATTTAAAGGGGAAGGTTTGTACATTTGTGATTATATGCCTGGTTGTGTTCACATGTGAATATGTTAGTGTGTAATGCGTGTTTTATTTACACGTCTTTCCAAAAATTCGTGTTTGCAATACACGCTTTTTTCATTGTCTAAATTTTTTAAAAACAGAATTGTTGAATCCAATTTTTAACAAAAATAAAATTATTAAATTTACTTTTAAAAAATATTATAATTTGACAAATAAATTTAAAAATACCGTATTTTAATATTAAAGTTTCAAGACACGTGGTTTGGTAATAAATTCCAAAAATTCATCTCTCCAAACTCCCGCATCTCGTTCACTTACTTTCTGTCACATTTATTGTTAGTGTCCTTTTCTTTTCTATTCCACACAATTTTCCTTTTCCATCTGTTTCCCTCTCTGTATCACACAGGCGATCATGTCCAAGACCACCCATTAGTTAAAAAAAAATAAAAAAAATTGCAATATGAAAAACATAAACTACACAAGATCTGTTAAAACTCACTCTCTTTCTTGGAAATACTTACGGTTTCCATCAAAAATTAGCAACCCTTTATCATCAAAATTTGATTTTGTATCAAATTAAATTTTTTACTAAAATATTAATTCAAAATTTTCAATGCCAAATCAAGTTTTTTTATGAAACTCGCATACCCAAATTTAAAAAAAGATAAAATATTTGGCAAATTTGCAAATTCAAATTAACAATCATCTATGGACAATTTATCAGGTTGATTCGGATAGTGTCAATATATTTTAGTAATCAATCTCCAAATTTTCAATCATCTATGGCCAGGGTCGAAATCTGGGCTTGAATGGTTTGGACTGTCTTGCTCTTACGCTTGCAATTTTGAGTGGTGGTGGAGGCGGCTCCAGAAAGAGATGGGGACCACAGTACTCCAGATTGACGTCTCACACCCTTGTGGTCGCAAATTTCTCTTTCTCTTTCTCTTTCTCTTTTTCTTTATCTGAGTCTGGGTACGGATCTATCTGTCATTATTTGCCCCCAAGGAAGACTTGTGTTGTTGTTCAACGTCGGACTGTTTTGTTGTTTTCTTAGAATAAAAATCATGCACTTCAAGTGTTCGAATAAATTACTCTGAAAATGACTCTTCTTATTTTACGTACTTTATGAGCAATTGCAGTATTTTCAACCATAACTCATATTTTTATTTAAATTTAAATTAAAATTTGAATAAAAAATTTGATTTGATATAAAAGATTCTAATGGACAAACTCAAATTTAAAGAATGAGAAATTCAAATTTAAATAAAATAAACCAAAATTTAAAAGGAAAAAAAGATGACCATCAGATCTTTAAAAGATAATGAAATTTTATCATTAAAGATTTGAATCTCTTTTGATTTGAGTAAAAAAATAAGTTTTTTTTGATTTAGTATAAGTTTGAGTTAAGGGTTGAAACAAGTTTTTAAAATTTTTTTACTCAAATTTAAATTTAAATAAGGGTGGGAGATGCGCCATCCAAAAAATATTTCTTTTTCTTTCTTTCCACATTCTGAAATCATATACACAAAAAAACTATGCACTCCACCTTTTTGAAAAAAATACTATGGAAAATGGCTTTTCATTTTATCTTACATTATCTCGAGGAAAAATTTCCACTCACACCCATTTTAATTTATCATATCATTAAAGGCACCTTCTCTATTTTTTAAATTTTCATTGACATCTCTAGATTAAAGATGTTAATTAGAATATTATATTTTAAGAAAAACTTCATTCACGCTTCCTTTAAATAGGTATATCTTTAATGAAACCTCATCTATTTGCTAATTTTTTTATATATTAAAATTTAGACTGATTAAAAATTAGGCCGAACTAACTAAATTTTTTTTTATTAAAATTTTAGTCGATTAAACTTTTATTTGAGATTCAAATCCAATTTTAATCAACTCGCTTTAAATTTTAATCCGCCCGACTTTTCATATATACAAAAATATAAATTTTAACCAACTCAAATTTTAATATATAAAAAATAAATTTTAATAAATAAAAAAAATATAAATTTTAATCGACTTGAAGAAAATTTTAATTAGGACTAACAACTCAAGTAGAGCTCAAATCGACTTAAATTTTAATACGTAAAAAAAAATTTAATCAATTTGAATTGATTCAAATTTTAATATGTAGAAATTTTTTTTTTAATCAATTTGAATTTTAATATATAGATAAATAAATTTTAATTGGCTATAATTTTAATCAAATTTTATGTATAAAAATTGTTTGAGATTTATATAGGAGCAATTTTGGTATTTTAGATAACTTATTTTTATTATAAATGATAATTTAATAACAGAGGATGTTAGTAATGTTTAAATATAAAATAGAAGGGGTGTTAATAATATTTTTGATAATAGAGAGAACGTTTTTAAAGATATAATAAACTAAAAATAGTGTGACTAACATTTTCCCTATTTCCGAAAAAAAGGGTTTATTGTCACTATCTTGTGGTGGTTTAGGTGCATGAAAAAAAATTTCGACAACCCAAGTTTTTGAGTTTTTCGACAACCCAAGTTTATGAGTTTTTTAAAAAAAAATTATTTTAACTTAAAAATTTAACCCAATTTACCGACTCGATTTTTCCATAATTTTTGAATTGATTATAGATTCCATTAAATTTACACATTCTTTAGTAAGTATTTTGATTTTCAATTCAGAAATGATTAATTTTCTTACACAGATTTTTTAAAACGTCATTTTTTGTTGTTTTGTGAGAGAACAATTAATGCTCTCCACATGTTTGAATCCGATACTGGTTGCCATTTCGATGCTTCTTAATTATAAATCCATACATATACATATCTATATCTATATATATATATATATGTATTTGTTGATGATATATATATGTATCTTGTTCTTCTTCGGTCATGATGGGTTCTGAGGAAAAAAAAAAATTGATGGTTCCGTTTACCCTTTGGTAAGTAAAAAAGATAGTCTCTTCTCTTGTTTGTTTCTGGGCTTTTTATGTTCCCCCCCCCCCCCCCCCCCCCCCCCC
>CAUOFW020001280.1:135560-172187 GCA_963454935.2 Ilex paraguariensis | reverse complement strand
TTTTTGCCCCCCCCCCCCCCCCCTCTCTCTCTCTCTCTCTCTCTCTCTCTCTCTCTCGTCACACACACACATTGGCTATTATTGCTGTTAAAATCCCACTTGCGTAAGCAATGATGTAATTAAAATAGCCCACGTTCCATTCTGGTTTACATGTGCATTTTTCCTTCTTGTTGCTTAAGAATATGAACCAAGCTCTTGTCTTGTTTCTGCAAAATGTATAACCAGATTTGAAATTCTTGTGTCCAAGTATGTAAACTAGGGAATATTCATAATACTAGTCTTTTACAAAGTAGAAGTATTTTCACTCATAAAATAGAATGATTGGCAGGTTGGTTGGATTTCCATTGGCATAAAAGAGTGCTGGGTGCCTAATTTCATTTGGCTTCCAACCAAATGGCAGAGAACGAGCTTCAAGACACACTTCTGGGCAAGAAAATTTACTATGAGAACTGCCCTGGGTGTAAGGTTGATCAGTATAAAGAAATGCAGCGTGGTTTGCCTATCAAGGAACTCGTAACTATATGGATTGTGGTGCTCTGCACAGGTAAGCAACCTCATGCTTGTTTTTGGCCTTTGTTTTAAAGACTTTTGATGGTTCATCTTTTGTCTTCTTAATAACAATCATTGGCTGAAACTGACTTGTGCTTATTGGTATATGCATATACTGGGTGTCTTTTTTTTTTTGGGTGGGGGGCACAACTACTACTTGGAGCCAAGATGGTGAAAATTTGTCGGAGATATTAATAGTTCTGGAGCCAAGATGGTGAAAATTTATCGGAGATATTAATAGTTCTGATGATCAATTGGTTTTGGTTTGAATTTTGTAAGAGCAACAATTAAACCGTATGCTAAAAATGCTTCCTGAGTTTCTCCCTGTGTGCTGAACCTTACTAAACCTGAAAAATGAATTACAGGGAAATTCATGGCAAAGAATTCAAGACCTAACAAGTAGGCCTGAAATGTTATGGAAGACTGGATTGAAAATGAAATGAAATATGCAGGGCAGGTCCAGGATAAGTGCAAAATGATTATGACATAATTTATTTTAATTATGTCTCTGCAGCATGTGGTTCTATGTGGGTGCGTTGAACGTGTGCAATATGCTTATCCAAAATTATTTGATAGATGGTGTCCCCAAAAGGATGAAAAATAGAATTCGCTTGGAGTGGTCGAGTCCCTTGATGTAAAATGGATGTGCAAACGGTTTTAGATACTTTATTTAATTTGGTTCACTAGATGCACTCAAGAGGTTGAAAATACTAATGCCGTTGCAGATTTCTTGAAGTATGGGTTTTGCTGGCATTACCTTAATATTTCTATTGCCCAAAATTAATTGAGCTCTGTTGATTGACTTTGCCATGGAAATATGAAAGATCAGTGGTGGGTGAAAAATAACAAAAAGGGGGTATGGCTGATGAAAAAATGGAAGCCATGTAGGCTGCTAATCAGGTTTTGGCGTGAGCCAGAGCCGCCTAATGCGTGTAGCTGTCTATATATTTTTCACGAATAAAAGGCATTAAGAAATGCATTGATATTAGGTACCTCCCTATGTTTTTTCTATAAATGATGTTCTTTCATTTTCTATAATTCAATTCCAAGATATTAGCGTGCAGGATGAAATACAACTCTTGATTCCTAAATGTTGTTTTGATTTGGTGTTCGTTGAAACTACTGCTTAGTGGGGACCATTTACACAAATGTTTAGTTTTTTTTCCCTCTTGTCTGATATATATTTCTGCAAGTTGTCTGCGTTGTGCTTTTTGTGTCAAAATCTGCAACCATTTCAACATTATTTTGTGTTTAATGCTTGCTTACACGCACGCATAGCCATATGACATATATTCTGCAAAACAACTTGTATAAGTCCTGCTAATTTATGCTCAGTAATATGGTTTCTTTTGTCATATATACTGATGCCCTAATGCCCATCTTTTATTTTTTGTTGCTTTACCTGTGCAGCACTGCCAATATCATCTCTCTTCCCATTCCTTTATTTCATGGTAAGTGCAATTTTGGATTCAGCTGCTGTTACTTTTGATTTGCTTGGAAATTTTTTTGGAAGAGGACATATTTTAATTCATCATTGTTTATGTAAGAAGGCTGATAATTGTTTCCTTCCCAAAGGTTTCATTTTATAAATATAGAGTTCAGAGATTTTCTTTCTTTGTTTCCCTAAAGTTATCCATATTCCGGCTACTTGACCCCTTAATGTAGGAGAACTTTGGGAAAACCAAAATCATGTTGCACTTTCCCTGTCAAGATTATAGAAACCTTATTGGTTTTCCGTTAGGTAGAAGGTTGTAGGCTTTAAAAATGAAAAGAAGGATTTGAACTTGCTTGTTTTATAGGTGATATATTGCACGAATTTTGGGAAATGGTGTTCTGGAATTTATGGGCAGCAAGTCTGTTAACATTTAGTTACATTAAAAAGCGAAACATAGAATATGTTGAGTTAGAGCTACAAATGATAGGAGTTTGGGGGCTGAAAGAAGGCTGTTTGCTGCTTGTGTATTATAGTCCGAGCAAATTATTTGAAGCAAAGTAGAAGAATCTAGGAATTAATCTGGAGGTGTGGAATGCATCACTCAACACATAATCGAAGAATTCTCTCAAATTCAGGATACTCGAACTCTTTTTCTTCAATCAAATGTGCACACATATATTATATTTATAGGCTATCCGATTTCTTTTAGGTTTACTAGAGGGTTTTTTGGATGGTTTTCTCTAGCTAAGAGTCAAGGTTAGAAAATTTTTGAAACATTGACAGCTAACATATTGTTGAGATATCAAGGAATATCTTAAACAACTTAGTTACATGACTCAAAATTAGACCATGGATCACAAGTACAACTCAATCTGGAAAATCTTGAAATTCCCAAAATATACCCACTTTTGGTTTTTTGGTAAGAGTAGAATATTAGTAAGGAAGAACAGTTAGAAAAGGGAGACAACAATATGAAGGAGGAGATATCCTCAAAAAAGAGAGAGAACTAATGAAGTATAAAAAGAAAACTAAAAGAGAATTGCCTTTCAATCATGTTGAAAAATCTGATGAAGGCAGCTCTCTGAAAAGCCCAATGGACATGGTCTATGAAGAACTGAGTAACACAATTCTTGTATTATTCTCTAACCAAATACACCTAAGGATAGCCATCGACGCAAAATTTGAAAGAACCTTAGCTTCATCAGTCATCCGAAAACCAAAACTTAATGTGCAATAACTACTCCACTGCAGTAGGACAAACTAAGTCTCGCCAATTGAATTCAACAAATTATTCCACATACCCCAAGGGTATATCAATGAAGGAATGGATGAAATACACCAACTTTTAAAGCCTAACAAATAGTAGATATAATTGTACTAGCTGCCAATGCCTAAACTTGACTAACAATAACTTGCAACAAGATTCAACCTTGCATCTTTGGAGGAATAAAATTGCAAAGTTGATTCGACATTAGTGGCCCTTTGGGAATCAAATAAAATAGCAGCAATAATTAATTCTATATTTTCTTCTCACCCTATAATTGACTAGGACAATGGAGAAAATAGTTGAAACTTGAAACAACTTGTAAATTAGAGGCATACTTTGACTGACCTGAAACTTGGAAGTAAATTATGTTTCATGCTTCGCCTTCAATTTATTGGCTTCAGCATCGTGATCCTCTTATGGTCAACTTATGGATATATGTAAATACCTTGTTAGGGAGAGAAGTAATGGATTAGGTAGGCAATGTTAACAGGTTCCAAATATTGTTACTTTTTATGCAGTGACCTACTCATCTAATATTGATCAAGCAAAGTATCAATAGAAGCCTTTAAGGGCTGAAGAGTATTAATTTCTAGATATGCTAGTATTGAATCCATTCTAGCCAACTTATTTTGAACCATTCATCAATGGCAATTCTTATGTGCTTAAAGATTTGATTTCAAATCATAAGTCAAATTTCTCATGCCTCTCATGGGTTAGAAACCTAAACTAACTATAAGAACTCGTTAGCTCTGCTACGAAATTGATGTAGGATAGTTCTAATGATTTTAATTTTTTAAATGGCAAGGTTTGGAGTTTTCTTTTTCTCAAAGGTGACACTTACCATTAAAATTTGAGAAATACTGGGCCCAAATCTTTAAGATTTAGGGTGTTGCACTAGATAATAGAATGTTCTTGAATGGTCTAAGGTTGATTTGGGTAAAGACATGGTAGAATTTTGGGGTTGAATATGGACTTATGTGGGTTTGTGCAAACAGGATCTCGTGAACATGATACTTGCAGAGAAAAAGATAAGTAGAAGAGGAATAGTCGTCAAGGAACGGCGGTTTGAATTTCTAGGAATCATACCAGGAAAATAAGTTTTTTGGAAAAAACCTGGAGGTAAGGTTGCATGAAAAATTAATGAAATCTTTAGCAGATAAGATCTTAGAAATAGCATCTTGCTTAGGAATCAATCCAAAGTTGCATCACATGTCACGTAAGGCTTCAATCGATGAGATGTTAGTAAATTCACCAATAGGTAACAAGTTGCAGGAAAATTGACTAAGTTGATTTCTTCATGTGCAACAAAGACCACTAATTGTAGGATCTAGTGATGATAATACAAAAAAAAAAAAAAAAGTGATGATAATACAAGGTCAAAGGAGAGATTCAGATTTATCTAAGCAGATTATGACTCCAAAGTCCAAACAGAGAGGAATGACAAACTAGGTTCATCTAAGCTAACCCAACGTAGTTTGGACAAGATTAGTTGAGGAGGTTTGAACTGCCCTATATTTCAGATGTATTTAATCATACAAGCCTAAATTGAAAAGTCCATGATAATTGTGCTTGGCCAGATTTGAAAAAGCAGCTGTTGGCTCCTGTATAACTTTATTTGCTCAAATTAGTCTAATGTACTATGTAATTCATCCGTCTCACAAGATGTTGACAAGCCTTGGATCCGATTTGACGGTATTTTACCCAAGAAAACACAATCTCTCCTTGATTTTGGTCCAATTTACGACATCTATATAGTCCACGTCTAGGGAATTTCACCAAGGGATATGTTCCCCGTACACATTCAACCAAGACAACATCATTCAGGAACCATTATCACAAAACAAGTCATAACATGCATTCCTATTATGTTATTTTGCATTTCACATTGTCAGTTTAGCACAACTCTGTATCTGTAATTGTCTGAATTCCAACATGATGCCAGTCTTCTTGAGCCAGACATCAACAGTCAAATATATGCATCAGAAATTCCAAATCATAACATGAGTCTTATGAGCCTGGTTCTCATGCCATTCATAACCTTTAAGATTTCAATTTCTACCAGCTTCGACTAAATTTAGTAAATTCACAAAAAACAGAAATGTAATGCAAATTGCCTGAAGTGTGTAATGATAAAAGTAGTCACTTTTCAGAACATTGGGAGTGCCAGAAAAGCCAGGCAAAAGTATTCTTAAATAGAGAAAACACCCATAGAAAATCAATTTCGAGCAATTCCTGTCAATCTCTAAAACTTTTTCCAACATGGGATATGTAACGTTTTCCATTTAAAACAAAAACTCAAAGCACCATTGCAATCTGTAGTTTAAGTACTCAAAGACCTATATTGAAATAACTTTTCTATTCAGAAAATTTACAAGACAACTGCCATTGACAAATTCCAGAGTTCTGGGTTTTCTTTTCTAACTTGCAAATGTAAATTAAATCCTTCTAATGGTTCAAGTAGAAAAAATTGTTGTACCCAGCAATTTCAACATCAAATTAACATGATTCTGGAGCTCTTAAAACTTATATGCAACAGCCATATGTAAGTAATAAAATTGGCTTACTTCAACAAGCTCACACAAACATGTTTTCTAGTATTATTTTCAGTACTCAACCTTTAAGACCCATATGCAAGTCTAATTAGGTAAATTTCCAGCAACTAATGACCACAGGCAACTTGAGTCAAACCCATCATACCCATAAAAACCAATTTCAAGTACACCTAGCTGTTTCCCATGGTCAAAGTCTCATATACAAGGCCAACTACAACATTTATGAAAAAGATCTATAGTATGAAACAAGTTTCTAGCATGAATTGTCCCTAGGGTAGATGGATATCCCCTACCTCAAATGGGGGTAATCAAGTTGAATCTTACTTTTGTTTAGACTCTGTTTCTTTAATCTTGCAGAATTAACTAAAGAGGGAAAGGAGAGACCCTAGAAGTTTCTTTCCCTTTCTTAAAGTGTACTAGAAGGAAAAGAACATCTTGCTCTTGTGTAGTGACCAAGTTCTCATAATTGCTACTACTGCAAAGTGATTGAATATTGCACATGGGCTTTTATTTGTAGAATGATTTGCATTATTAATCCTTCAAAAATTACACAAAAGAGCCCTAGGTTGAAGTCAGAATACCTCATCCCGGAAGAGCTGGGCAATATGTTAGGCAAACTGGACCACAGGTTTGTAAGAAATCTGTGTCCAGTTGGAATAAAATGATCCACTTAGGCTTTCAGGGTGATCGGATTAGTACTCTAATGGAGTGCCAGACTAGGGTGTTTTGGATGAACCCGCTCCTTGGGTTTGCACTGGATGACCCCCCTTAGGATTCTGGTTGACTGGTTCTTGTAAAATTGGACATCATTGTGCTTAGAAGTGAAAACCATACGCACCCTCCATGCCTTTGGTCGACCAATTGCTGCAACTCTCTCAAAACTTCCCTAACATCATCTAATCAACGCTATCTTGCTAATACTGTCTCAAACTCAGTATTTATAGTACAATACGCACGACAAACTGTATTATCAACTGATACAAGTACAATTTTTCAGATCATCACAATTTTTGTCATTCTTTTCCTGAAATGCCACAATCATAGAATGGCTTGTTAAACCTATAGTAGCATACATATGAATAGGATAGGTGATTAAAGGAGTTTTTTTTTTCTATATCTTGGCTTCCTTGTTTTCTATTTCAACTTTCTCTCTTAAGGAATCCAATAAATATGGCCCTGATCCATTATTATTTTTGATCACTAGATAACTTCTGGCAATTTGCTTGTATAATCATGGTTGTAACATCTCCACTCTTCATTTTTCCATGAGGCAATAGGCCAGACATTGATACATATGTACGTGTTTGCGGTTGGTGTTGAAATTTGATTTATGCAGATAAGGGATTTTCAAATTGCAAAGAGAGAAGAAGATATTGGTTTCTATGCTGGTTTTGTAGGTGAGCTTATTTTATGTTCCAATCTAATGCCCTGGTGATATCTTTCCAGTAATAATCTTACCTAGTTCCACTTAGAGGTGTGCTTATAAATCCCTCAATTCTATGAAGGATCCTCATTTATGCTTGGAAGAGCTCTGACATCTGTCTTTTGGGGAATAATGGCTGATCGATATGGTCGAAAACCTATAATAATTATTGGCACTTCCACAGTGTGAGTGATCATATTTTTGGCAATATTATACCAGAATTACTTAATATCAAATTTTAGTTATAAGTTTTGACCTTTTTTTTTGTTTGTTATAGGGTTGTTTTCAACACTCTCTTTGGTCTTAGTGTAAACTATTGGATGGCCATCTCTACAAGGTTTCTTCTTGGAAGTCTGAATGGTTTACTAGGGCCAATAAAGGTATGTCATCTTTCAGGTCAGTTTATTGCTATTTGATATTAAGCATTGTGTTAGGGCTGGGTTTCTCACCTAACCACTAGGGGTGTAAGTGGGTTTTTGTGTACATAGTCTGTCGGACTGTGATATGAGTTTTGTTTCGGACTAGATTGTGTGTGTTGTACATGTTGAGAAATCTCTCTAGAGAATTATTCAGTGTGCCCTCTTGGCGTGCTTGACATTTGCTGAACATATCTCTTTTTCACAAATAAAATATCTTAATGAAAAAAAAGGCTTTCTCCATGACCAGGCATATGCAACTGAAATTTTCCGTGAAGANGGAATCCAATAAATATGGCCCTGATCCATTATTATTTTTGATCACTAGATAACTTCTGGCAATTTGCTTGTATAATCATGGTTGTAACATCTCCACTCTTCATTTTTCCATGAGGCAATAGGCCAGACATTGATACATATGTACGTGTTTGCGGTTGGTGTTGAAATTTGATTTATGCAGATAAGGGATTTTCAAATTGCAAAGAGAGAAGAAGATATTGGTTTCTATGCTGGTTTTGTAGGTGAGCTTATTTTATGTTCCAATCTAATGCCCTGGTGATATCTTTCCAGTAATAATCTTACCTAGTTCCACTTAGAGGTGTGCTTATAAATCCCTCAATTCTATGAAGGATCCTCATTTATGCTTGGAAGAGCTCTGACATCTGTCTTTTGGGGAATAATGGCTGATCGATATGGTCGAAAACCTATAATAATTATTGGCACTTCCACAGTGTGAGTGATCATATTTTTGGCAATATTATACCAGAATTACTTAATATCAAATTTTAGTTATAAGTTTTGACCTTTTTTTTTGTTTGTTATAGGGTTGTTTTCAACACTCTCTTTGGTCTTAGTGTAAACTATTGGATGGCCATCTCTACAAGGTTTCTTCTTGGAAGTCTGAATGGTTTACTAGGGCCAATAAAGGTATGTCATCTTTCAGGTCAGT
The DNA here is from genome assembly GCA_963454935.2 of Ilex paraguariensis. NCBI lineage: Eukaryota > Viridiplantae > Streptophyta > Magnoliopsida > Aquifoliales > Aquifoliaceae > Ilex > Ilex paraguariensis. The sequence continues at coordinate 163,596 of CAUOFW020001280.1, read as the reverse complement.
TTATTGCTATTTGATATTAAGCATTGTGTTAGGGCTGGGTTTCTCACCTAACCACTAGGGGTGTAAGTGGGTTTTTGTGTACATAGTCTGTCGGACTGTGATATGAGTTTTGTTTCGGACTAGATTGTGTGTGTTGTACATGTTGAGAAATCTCTCTAGAGAATTATTCAGTGTGCCCTCTTGGCGTGCTTGACATTTGCTGAACATATCTCTTTTTCACAAATAAAATATCTTAATGAAAAAAAAGGCTTTCTCCATGACCAGGCATATGCAACTGAAATTTTCCGTGAAGAGTATCAAGCTTTAGGACTGTCAGCTGTAAGTAGTTGTGATCATTGTTAACTAATTATTTTTAAAAAAATTGTGCTACATCACTGAAATTGAGAATATTAATTATTTATGTCAGGTTAGTACAGCATGGGGCATAGGACTAATTATAGGTCCAGCTCTAGGAGGCTTCCTTGCCCAGGTACTTATATGATCTTTTTTCCCTTCGTGTGCAGACAAGTAATTTTCATGGTTAAAAGCCTTATACATGGAGCAAATTCAATGATCTTGCAAGCCGTGATTGGAAACAAATTAGGAATTCTGCAAAAAATTAATTTTGTTATTAAACATGTATGAAAGCCTAAAAAACATTGTTGAAAGTTGTTTCTATGCGTCATAATAAATAAATTAATAGAATCTATTGGACATTGTTACCATGTGGCTGATGCTGATGCATACTAAACTCAGAACTTCTTTTGGATTTCTTTTGTTGGAAAACACATAGGCTGCTTTGGGATTTTGGTGGAAGGCAATTGAGCCAGGTGAGGAGAGAGAGGTTATTGAAGAATAGCTAGTTCCCAAAGTTCGACGTAAATTTTCTAGCAAAAGAATAGCATTCGCCATTGAGATGTACTAGTAAAATTCCATTATAATCTATTGAGTAGAGGTTTATTGGTATTTGAATTTGTATAGAGTTTTTATATATGTAAGTTTTTTCTAGGAGGGAACTTCAATGCCATCTATTTTTTTTTCTATTCAATATGGCAATTGTCAGCATTATAGTCAAGTGCTGATATTCTAAATCAAATCTTTATCGAAGAGATTTTGCGTGGCACTAAAGTAAACTCTTGTTATGTTAGGGAAGGCCATGGCCGGCTCAACAATAGAGCCGAAAAAGCATGGACTTTAGGCCCCACACATAAAAAAAGGCCCCAAATTTTAAAGTTCAATAATTAAGTATAGATCAAATATTAAAAACCATTATAATTTATTATACTTTTTTTATTAAAGTATTAATCTTTTTTTTGTCATTTAATAAATGTGTATGTGTGAGGTCTACTGCACTTTTAGACCTAATATAATCTCATCTCTTGCTCGAGTCGCACTTTTTGGAACATAATATATTATTTTATTACTATTTTCATGTTCTTCTTATTTATTTTGTATGTTCTTCATGAAAATTATGGTATTAGATTATCAACTATCAGTATGAATTCATAATTTTTTGTTAACTTGTTATTGAATTATTTTTTTTTTTTTTTTATGATCCATAACTTGTTTATGTATATAACGTTCACCTATTGTTTTGTTGTGATTTATTTTCTCCGATAACAACTTCATTGAAATTTTTTTTTTGATATTAATTAGTTTTTATAATGGATCTTTTATGAGAATGAACAATTTAATTAGTTAGTGTTTTTGTGTTTAAATGAGAACAAAATCGAGTTTGAGAGAAGTGAAAAGTGTTTTATTTATTTTTATTTGTGGAAGAGAGAGACAAACAGATATGCGGATATGTTTGGTAAAAACATGTGTACTTAGCTATGATAATCTATGTATATTTACAATTTCAATGGATTTTACTATTGACAGTTGCACTCAGATAGTATAAGTATGAAATAACACATATGTAATATTTATTATATATTAAATGGCTAAATTACTAAAAAAACAATTATGCAACACCACGTTATAACATTAAATATCTTTCCTATGACCGTACCTTGTAACAGTCATCGCATTATTTTGACAAATTAAAAAAATGCATAAAATATGGAGTAACACATATATTACCTTTAATCTTTACGTGTCATTAATTAATTAATTTGTTTCACTTAATCGGTTCCATATACGAAGACTCGATAAAGAGACGCAAACAGAGACTACAATTGTTACGATATGCCCAAACTCTTCAATCATTTGAATGAGAGGCGGCATAGTAGGCTTGACCATTAAAATAGTCTTCTAGGGCTCTAATTTAATTTTTAGTTGTTAGTTCAGCTTCATGTTCTAATACCTTTTTGAGTAGACCAAATGAAAGGCCCAATATATTTTAGAAATCTATCTAAAACTTTATAAAAAGCTGTAAAATGTAGCAATATTTTCAAAGGTTTATGTAAAGTCTTGTGTATATAAAGTCCTAAAATATAACAAAGTCTTCTAAAAAAATCTAAAAGTAGCAATTTCTAGGTTTAAAAGTAACAAACTCTTTCAAATTCTTTTCACTATTTTTTTCTCAACTCTCACCACCTCTTTTCAACTTTTTCTCTCCCTCACACTCTCTTTGTCTTGCTTTGGTTATTTGTTCTTATTTCTAACTCTCTTGCTGTCTCTTTAAGATTTCATTCAATTTATTCATCTGTAAGATCCTGATTTCACAATTGTACCTAATTTATTATCTGATCCCGCTCAATCCCAAAGCACTAAAAGATTGAAAATAAATTATACCGTAACTCTCTATAAAACCTCTAATAATAGTTAAAAAAAATTATTATCTTAAAATATTAACTGAGGTCTCATGTAAAATTTTTCTTTAGGCCTCAATTTGTGTTGAGTTGCCCTTCCGAAGGTGAGGTTCAACGAGGATACAAATTGAAGAGCTTCTATTTTTATACCATAAGTTGTCAAGGACAATGGATGAGTTTTACTTTAAGAAAATATACTAATGCATATCCCGGGTATATGAGGTTGGTTATTTTTGTAAAATAACTATATATTTGAAGTATAGATTTATAATTGGAACAACTCAACAAATATTAGAATTATGATGTGAGCAATATAATTATGAGTGTTATAATCTAAAATTCGAAATAAAACATGCAAACAATAGTTAGATCATATATTATGCAATTTAAATAAATATAGAAAATGTATAAACATGTAATCTAAGTAAACTAAATAAATTAATTTGGAATGAGCTGGCCTGCGAGTCCGAGAGACGTGTGATCACTGTCCTAAAGCAGTTGAGTCCCTCCCACGTGAGGGTACTGACGGACACCAGCGATTTTAAGATCCAACTCAGACGCTCGCAGCAACACCTTCTCAATGGTCACGTCCACTAGAAGATTGGAACGATTTTGACTCTAATTGAGTTGCCCAAAAATAAAATAGATGATAATTGAAAAGGTAGGTCAAGTGTAAAAGAATGAATTGAAAAGGTAGGCCAAAGTGTAAAAGAGGAATTGGAAAAGTAGGCCAAATTGTAAAAGAAATGAGAAGGTCTCCTTCGTTGCTCCTGGAGTGGATTTTGGTTACTACCAAAAGCTTTTTTCCAAAGCCACTTATATAGCTTTTTTGTATTGCCACTGTGTAACCTACACATGATGGCTTTCAATTTCCTTCTGATCGTTGGGCCACACTTGTGTAACTTACAAATAATATATTTGCAATGGAATTGATGGTTTGGCTTGAATAGCCATAAAACCAAATTTAAGGTCAAAATTATTATTATTCTTGAGTATACACACTAACTAGGACAAATTGAAATTTACAATTTAAACATAATTAAAATGAAATTCAATAAAAATTTTAAAAACTTAATTTTATTCTTACAATTTTATACTTTGGTATCATGTTGAAAGTATTTTGCATTGATCATGTGTGTTAAGGATGGGGTTCTTATTGAGAAAGCTATTGTTATCTTATTTAAAAAGATTTATTCTCCACACATTTTAGAAAACTAAGTGGATAGATTTAGATGACAATCAGGTGAGAGCAACGGTTTTTGAGTGTTGTACGGATAAGTCACCCGAGTCCAATGATTTCTGTGTGTTCAGAATGGAGTTGTTAATGTGAATACTAGTGCAACAAATGTTCATAGCAATCTTTGGGTATCAATGATTTCAACCAATTAGTTTTGTTTCTAGTCTTTGTAAGATTTTGGCGAAGGTTTTATCCATGAGGTTAAGAAAAGTTTTGGGCACTACTATATTGATTTACCAGGGTAATTTTGTGAAGGGGGCATAATTCTTGACGTGGTTTTGGTTTCTAATGAGGTTGTGGACGAATAGAAGTTTAAAGGAAAGACGGGATTGTCTATAAGATCAATTTTGACAAAACTTATAATCATGCTGGATGGAGTTTCTTAAACATCACTTTGGAAGTTAAGTTCTTTGGATGTAGGTGGAGAAGGTAGCTCAAGGTATCTTTGAGTTCAAATTTTATGATTATGCTTAGTGGGATTCCTTGAGGGAGGTTTAATGCACTAGGGTTCTTAGATAAGAGATCTATTTCCGCCTTTTTCTTTTCACCTTTGTTGTGGATGTGTTAAGTAGATTAGTGGTGAAGGTGAGAGGTTGTGATCTTGTAAAGAGTTTGCAATTGGAAAAGAAAAGGTTGGGTGTGTCACGTTTACTGTTTGCTGATTGCATATTCTTTTTATCTGGAAATGAGCAGGAGTTTTAAAACCTCATGTACCATATTGCGATGTTTACTTTGATCTTGATGCTGACCGCTAATATGTCTTAGAGTGTAATTGTAGGAGTCATTTTCCAACTCGAGTAAACTTGAAAGGTTAGCAAGTAGGTTAGGTTGTGGGATTGGGGATTGGTCTTTAAAGGACTTGGGGCTTCAGGGGTGGGGGGTGACGGGATCCTTTATCGTTACAATTCTAGAATCCAACAATAGAACAGGTGCAAAAGAGATTGGGGCAGTGGAAAGACTTGTTTATCTAAGGGGGAGGCTAACTCTTGTGCAAATGTTTATTTTTTGTCCATGTTCATGATTCCCAGAATAGTAGCCAAACTGATAGGGAAGAGAATGAGGGATTTTTGTGAGAGGGAAGTGGTGAAGGAAAGAGAAGTCACATGATTAATTGGGAGATTGTGTCTAATTCTAGAATCGAGGGTAGCCTGGATGTAGGGAATTTGGTGAAAAGAATACAGCTTTATTGGGAAAGTGGTTATGGAGAATTCCAATTTACAGGGCACTTTGTGGCATTTCGTTATTAAGAATAAATATGGTTGTCAATTAAGGGGTGGGATTCTAAGGTGGTAGATGGGGTTTCGTTGATATCCTTGGAAATACCTCTCTCTAGTTATTGATTGTATTTCTACGCATGTTAGATTAATTGTGGGGAATAGGGATAAGATTTGATTGTGGGAAGATATCAGGAATGGAGAATTTTTGTTTGTATCTTTATTTCTTGACTTTTTAACTTGTCTTGGAATCATAAAATATCCATTGCTAGTATTGTATATTCTTCATATTCTCAGGTTGGGTGGAATCTCAATTTCTTGGGGAATTTGAATGTATTGAAACAATTGAGCTTTTTTTTTTGTTGTAATTGCTTGGTTCGGTGTCTTTGAATTCCATGGCTCTTGATTAGAGTTGTTGGACTGTTAACTCTTCAAGGATCGTTTCTATTTGAATCTTCTTCCCGTTGCTAATTGATGTCCTTGTTTTTGGAACCCTCTGCAACAATTTGGAAGGCCAAAATACCTATCAAAGTGTAGGTTGGTGCATGAACAGTTGCTAATTGATGTCCTTATTTGTCACCTAATTGGTGCGTTATGTGGAGAAATTGTGATGAGAGTATTGGACATCTATATCATGGCCCTATTTCGTAAAGATTGTGCAAATAATTCAGAGAGGTGAGAATGGATTGGGTGGTTCCACATGGTTGTGTTTCCAGTTTTAGAGGATTTTAACAGATATGGGAGGAATAAGAGGCATCATATTTGGGATAGTGTGGTCATAGCTATTTTTTGGAAATTTGGAAGTAAAGAAATAGTAGAATCTTTGAATGGAAGAGCTAATTCGGGGGAACTACTTTGGCAAAGAGTTAAGTTTTTAGCTTCATTATGGGTGTCTTCCACAAAAGAGTTTAGGGACTTATTGTCCTTTTACCTGTCAAAGTTGGATTGCAGTTTGTAGTTAATATGTTTTGTTTGTGCTTTAGTATTATTTGCTTGTTTAACTCTTTGTAATCATGGTTAGAATTCTTACACACCGTTTTGTACTCTTTGGGCTTGTTTGGTTTACGGTATTATAAACAGATGGGTTGGATGTAAGAATCCTGCCTAGTGCAGTATAGATGAACGAAAAACAAGATTAAATGAGGTGTAAGAATACGTAATTTTATCTAATATTTGGCAATACACAACAATAAGATTTTTTTTTGAACTGGACAACAAAAAGAATTGGATAGTTATTTGGTCCAATTCGTTGTTTGGTTAGGTCATTATTTCACTGTATTAATGTTGAATTGACAAAAGTTTAGGAAATACGGATATGGATATGGGTACAATATGAGATGGATACGATGACACAATAAAATGATCTTTAAAAAGTAGGATACTGATACGGCTACATTTATATATATATATATATTGCAGAATTTTGTTACAATACCAAAGATATGAGAGATTAAGAGATAAAANTTAGAGTTGTTGGACTGTTAACTCTTCAAGGATCGTTTCTATTTGAATCTTCTTCCCGTTGCTAATTGATGTCCTTGTTTTTGGAACCCTCTGCAACAATTTGGAAGGCCAAAATACCTATCAAAGTGTAGGTTGGTGCATGAACAGTTGCTAATTGATGTCCTTATTTGTCACCTAATTGGTGCGTTATGTGGAGAAATTGTGATGAGAGTATTGGACATCTATATCATGGCCCTATTTCGTAAAGATTGTGCAAATAATTCAGAGAGGTGAGAATGGATTGGGTGGTTCCACATGGTTGTGTTTCCAGTTTTAGAGGATTTTAACAGATATGGGAGGAATAAGAGGCATCATATTTGGGATAGTGTGGTCATAGCTATTTTTTGGAAATTTGGAAGTAAAGAAATAGTAGAATCTTTGAATGGAAGAGCTAATTCGGGGGAACTACTTTGGCAAAGAGTTAAGTTTTTAGCTTCATTATGGGTGTCTTCCACAAAAGAGTTTAGGGACTTATTGTCCTTTTACCTGTCAAAGTTGGATTGCAGTTTGTAGTTAATATGTTTTGTTTGTGCTTTAGTATTATTTGCTTGTTTAACTCTTTGTAATCATGGTTAGAATTCTTACACACCGTTTTGTACTCTTTGGGCTTGTTTGGTTTACGGTATTATAAACAGATGGGTTGGATGTAAGAATCCTGCCTAGTGCAGTATAGATGAACGAAAAACAAGATTAAATGAGGTGTAAGAATACGTAATTTTATCTAATATTTGGCAATACACAACAATAAGATTTTTTTTTGAACTGGACAACAAAAAGAATTGGATAGTTATTTGGTCCAATTCGTTGTTTGGTTAGGTCATTATTTCACTGTATTAATGTTGAATTGACAAAAGTTTAGGAAATACGGATATGGATATGGGTACAATATGAGATGGATACGATGACACAATAAAATGATCTTTAAAAAGTAGGATACTGATACGGCTACATTTATATATATATATATATTGCAGAATTTTGTTACAATACCAAAGATATGAGAGATTAAGAGATAAAATATGTTCCAAATTAAAACAATTTATGGTGCTGGAACTGGGACTGCTTAATGGTGTTTTGAATCCAATGTTCAATGTCATTCTAAAGGTGGGCATTTGTTACCATTCGAGAGTCCTCAACTTTTACTTAGAACTTTCCAAATGAACATCTTGGAATAAGAAATCCCCATTTGTATGATTCATAGTTTCTACACAACCTAGCTTACAATGTATAAGGCTAATGTATCCTCTTTGCAGATACACGTGCATGAGGCGTATTCGACAAGTATTCAACAATGATAAATATTTAACTAATTATTTGATACGTGAGGAAAGTATTTGATACGTATCTGCGAGTATCAGACGAGTATCGGTTTCTGATACGTACTGGATACCGATATGTTACCCCGACCAATGTGTCCGTACTTCATAGGCAAAAATACTCTCATTGACAATTCCTTCTTTGGTGTAACCAATACTTTGTTAGGACTAAGTTTGTAGTAGGCCAAAATAAATAAGCATCAAATAATTTTTGAATTTTGTGAAGAGTGAAATTGACATTCTTCAAGTTAATTTTTTATTTATTGGGTTTTTGCTTTATGTGCTAAAATTACTTCCATTTGTTTTCTTATCGAAATGGATATACATTATACATTTTTTGGAAAAATATCAACTTCAGTCCAGCAATATGGATGACATCATGATCCCCTCTAAAATGTTCTCATTTGGTTTGCCCTGCTATGATCCCCTCAATCCTAATGTTTGGTCAATGTTGAAGCAAAGAAGAAATCCTCTGTTGGTATTTGCGAAGAATGATGGCAGTGGAAGTGAGAGATGTGTTGCAGATGAAGTATATCTTGCGTCATTAACACCTGAGCTTTGTTAGTTGTGGGGTCACCATTTCCCCTGGTGGTATTAAAATAGATCTATAATAGGAGTGTATGGTACAGAAAATATATGATTGATACATGTGTTTGATCAAATTTGACTAAAAAACGAATTATTTGAAACGATTAATAAATTATAATCCAATCCAGTATTTGATCCACCCATAATATGTAAACTAAACAAGCCCTTTTATTTCATCTATTACTGGTAATAAAGGGAAAGGGGATTTGGTGTCCATTCTAATGGGACCTACTATTGTTTACAATTTGGACTCAACCTCCACCCACATCTTACAAATTCATGTGTCACGTGGACAAAACTCACATTCCTATTAAGACTCAAACTTCGTACAACTCTTTATAAATTGTTAATTGCTCACGCATCGCATGTGCCATGGAATGTTGTTAATAAAAGTCTGCTTCCTATCATTAAAAACGTGGCAAAAGGTCAGCATTTAGCTCCACTAGCTTTTTATATCCAAACCTGTGGAAACTTTTGACTAGTTAGTAGTGACAGATGTTTTGACAAACCCTCAAATTGTGTGGTTCAGATGTTTTGACAAACCCTCAAATTGTGTGGTTCATGTATTAGATAAGGCCATTTCCATATGCAGTCCTGCTAATATAATGTGCTAGGACTGGTAGATTGGATACAATCTTAATCTTTGGAAAGCTTTGCTAGGACGGGTAGATTGAAAACTCAAACGTGCATTTTCATGCTTGGAAACCATTTGCTTTTATAATTGTACAGAGCAATGGCCCGAGATTTGGGGTTTTCATGTTTTTTTTACTTCAACTTCGTAGATTTATGCAATTAGCAAGCTACCTTTTATTCCACAAACGGAAAGAGTGTCTAGGAGAGATAAGGTATAATTATGTGCTTGAAATTGCTTATTAGTAAATAGAGCCAGGTGAGGCGATTAGCAATTTCGTATTTTTTGAATTTGAGACATTTATGCTTAGTTCCCTAACAAAATAGCACTTACCACTAGAATTCCATAACTAATTTGTGAAGATTTTGACTAAAGCACTCTATTTTACTAGGATTTCTATTCTATATTGAGTGGGGAAGTAGATAATTAGTCGTGCTCATTCTGCTTTATAGACACTTTTTATGGACTGTAGATAAGTCAATGGGAATCTCTCGTACGAATGCTAATAACCCTTGAAGTCAAGAACTACAGGTTGGTAATCAAGAAGATAGAGGACTACTATTGTTGTATGATAGAATTGCTTTTGTGATCGGGTAAGATTGTTACTAAAGATTGTAGTTTCCTGTGAAATTTTGAGCAAGTTGGGCACCGTCACCTTTATGCACAGATTTGAGGTTTGAGTACCGAGACTGGGCACCTTCTCTGTGTACTTGGAAAGGCCATTTTGGTTTGTTTTTCTTACAAGAGTCATAACATCGTCTCAGCTTGCTACATTTGTTCCCTTTGTACGTGGGACGCCATATCTGGAGAATAAGCTTTCTTTCCAAGTAGTTGGCAGAAGGCTTAGATGAGTTGAGTTCAGTGGTGATATCTTTCTTTCATTCATCACAACCAAACCCTTTTTGCCAATTAGTTGCCACATAAGAAGACATTTTAAGTCAAATAAATGGTTATTAGAAGCAAATGCATAATATCAGAGACACCTATTTGTGCATTGACCTTTATGTTTTTTTAACCTAGAGGCAAGGCTTCACAAGAAAAAAACAAGTAACCTTATTGAAAAAGAGGGCTAGATGCAGCACAAAATGTACCACTGCATTCAAACAATTTCAAGCAGATAGGCAAAATCACTTGTGAAAAAAGAAAGGTTGATTAAGCAGCACAATGAAACTTTTGCCATGATTTTATTTACTTGTGTTGTAAAAGATCATTACCCAGTGTTGGTCTTGTCAATCCGGGGCTCTAAGAGTAAAACATAGGTACCATTTTCAGGTATATTCCGCATGATGTGGCTTCCTCCAAACTTCAACTCAGTTTATCATACCTTACAATTGGAAGTTTTTCCGTGCTTTGGGCAGCGACTTGTATCTTGACATTCATGATTTGATTGAGTAAAATGTTCTACTTTTTGAAGGCATCGAGATTGCTTGTGTTGAATTTTTCGAAATGTGCGATATTTGCTCATGCCATCTTTCTTGTTTTCTTTCACTAAACTAACATAGTAATTCATTTTCCTTTATTTCTTATTGTTTGAATTAAGCCCGCAGAGAAATTTCCAGCTATATTTTCTGCAGATTCTATATTTGGGAGGTAACTTTACTCTCATGCCTTGTATTGCTGTATTACTAGTTATTAGTGTTTAAAGTGGTATAATATTCCACAATATGAACATGTTGTGCAGATTCCCATACTTCTTACCCTGCCTTTCTATATCAATCTTTGCACTGACTGTGACTATTGCTTCTTTTTGGCTTCCGGTACGTTCTTAATACACATACTTTCCATGTCAATTTTTGTTTGTTCTCCCTACTATGACTGAACATTCCCAAGTTTCTAGCCTAGAACCAATCTAGTATCATGTATAGCTACAAAATCATAAGGTGAAGTGTCTACATTTTTGCAAGAGGTATCACTTCTATGTTTTAATTCATGAATCATGACGATAATTTGCCTATATTTAAGACTTCGTGAACATGTTCTCCACTCTCCTTTCTTAGTAAATTTTTTGGGGTGGAGAGGAGGTTGGTTCCCCGACGAAGTAGAATTAGCTATGTGGATACCATGTAGAATCCTACAAACCATGTAATTTTTGTATTGAAGAAGATTGACCATGTAGAATATTAGGATATTTAACTAAGGATATTCTTGTAATTAGTGGCAGATTATGAAATTAATATAAATATGGGTAATGACTAATGAGGTGGAGAGATGTGTCAACCCTCATTCTTCTTAACCATATTTTCTAATATCTTTCATCCCTCTTTTTCTTTCTTACCTCTTAACCATTCTAAACCCTAAAACTTAAGATCTTGAGATTTTAACTTCGTATCAGAGCGATCTATTGGAATTTTGGGGTCACAGAAACACTCAAAGAAAGCCTTAGAAATCTATTGGGGTTGCTGACATCATCACCAGAATAATGATGTCATCGTTGAAATTGACCAAACTCATCATGGTCGGGCTCGATTTTCTCTCTAGGGTATTATGGTCATTTTTTGGAATTTTTTGAAGCCATCTGGTAATTTTTTTTCTATTTTTGGATGATTTTTTAATTTTTGGGGTCAAATTTTGAGATCTACTATTTAACTGAGATTGCAACCATTCTACTAGTTCCAACACAGCCTAAGGGCTACTTCTAGGCTATAGAAGAACCCTTAGCTAAGTTATGTGAGTTGCTTAGTGGTTTTTTGGGCTTAGAGGGGTTTTAGCCATGGTTGGTTTGCTCCTAGGAAGTTGCGGTGTTCTCCTTCTCAATAGGGTATTGTTTGATGCTCTTGGTGGTTATGATAGATTTGTGGCCTTTGTTTTCTAGTTGTTTGGTCTCTTTGGTGCTAGGGTTAGTCCCAAAATCGTTCAGTGATTGGGTTTTGTGAGAAAAAGTCTTTTTTGTTGAGGAGATAAGTCAAGCGTCAGTACCGAACTTGCTAGTGTTGAGAACGATGGGCTGACCCCTCCCTCCAAATTAGTCCGGTGAAGTTGGATTGGACAAACTATTTAGCTTGGTTACAATTATGCTTGATGTTGGTGCAAGCAAGTGGATTAAAAGGATACTTGACCAGAGCAAACAAGAAACCCAAATTTGAACTCGTTGGCGATGACATAGATTACTCAACTCGATGCAGCCACACATAAGCCGTGGTTTTTTACTTCTTGAGATGGGCCGTGAGATTTAGTCTGTGGTATCTTAGACATACTCCCAGATTGGAAATGATGCCCAAATTTATGAGCTTCAATAGAAGATTCATAAATCCAAACAAAGGGATATGACTATTGCACGTACTACGCAAGACTTAGTAGTATGTGACAAGAACTTGATTATTACCACAATTTTCAAGTAGCTTGTGTCGGGGATAATGCAAAGTTTTAGAAATTGATCGAGAAAGAACGAGTATATTATTTTTTTGTAGGCCTCAATATGGAGTATGATTAAATTCATATTCAAGTGTTGTGTAGAGATCTTTCCCTTCTTTGCGATAGGTGTATGCTTATGTGTAGTAGGACTGTAGGAGGAGTGTCATGTTTCATAATCTTATCTATGATCAATCTGCACTAGTAGTAGGTATTCCACAGAGAGAAAACAAATCATTTCAGCCTCCTGGTGATTGTAAAAATGGGAGCTTTGAGAAGGATCTATTAAAAGTGATTGTTGTGACAAGACGCTGCATAGTCGCCTTCTCGGGGACGTGGTGGTAATAGGGTTGGTCCTGTGCATTCACATGTCCATATGACTGAGATGGCCGATTCTCCTTCCTCTTTCAGTGGTCTGTCTCTATCTATTGGTACTAATAGTGCAAGTTCACTACAGATGAGATACAGACTCTTAGGCTTCTAATGGCCTGGCTTGATACTGTTAATGTTTATCAATGAAAGAGAAAAGATATATTGATTCAGAATAATCAGAGTATTACAGACCAAAAATCAAGAGATAAGCCACACAGTAGTAGTCTTATATACTAGGGCAAACATAATAACATAAATGACTAATCTACCCCCTAAAGCTAATATACTAGATTTCTCTAACATCTCCCCTCAAACTCTTGATGTGATAGTATCTAACATCAAGAGTTTGCTAAGAAAAAATCGAAAGCTCGCGATAGGGTGAGATTTGGTGAAGAAATCTGTCAACTGCATAGTGGAGGGAAGATATGGAAGAGAGATCGTGCCCAGCTGAAGATGATGGCGCACGAAGTGACAATCAATCTCTATATGTTTGGTGCGCTCATGAAACACTGAGTTGTGAGCAATCTGGATAGTACTGGTGTTATCACAATACATAGGAGTAGGAGTAGTCAAAGAAATGCCAAGATCAGCAAGCAGCCAACGCAACCAAACTATTTCTGCGGTGGTGGAGGCCATAGCCCAATACTCAGCTTCAGTAGAAGAGCGAGCGACAGCAGTCTGTTTCTTGCTTTTCCAGGAAATAAGAGAATCACCAAGAAATAGACAAAAATCAGTGGTAGATTTGCGATCCCTAGAGTCACTAGTCCAGTCTGCATCAGAGTAAGCACGAAGCTCTAGAGACGAAGAGGAAGAAAATAATAAACTCTAATGTAATGTATCCCTGAGATATCGAAGAATTCGAAGAACAGCAGACCAGTGAAGTGTGGTAGGAGCAGCGACAAACTGACTAACCACATGAACCGCATAAGCAATCTCTGGACGAGTAACAGTAAGATACATCAAATTCTCAATAATAGTACGATATAAGGTAGGATCAGACAGGAGAGAATCATCAGAGGAAGTATATCGAACATTGAGCTCCAAGGGTGTGTCAGCTATTTGGGTATCTGATAAGTAAGCTCGCTGAAGAACATCTGAGACATATTTTGATTGAGAAAGAAGATAACCCTTGGGAGAGGAAGCAACCTTAATCTCTAAGAAATATCGAAGTGGACCCAAATTTTTTATCTCAAAATAATCCTGTAACTGAGTTTTTAACAACTGAATTTCCACACTGTCATCTTTTGTAATAATCATGTCATCCACTTAAAATAATAGAATAATGAAACCAGAAGGAGTGGATCGAAGGAAGAGAACAGAATCATAATTACTAGCATAGAAGCCTAAATCACATATGACTGAAGAGAATTTTGTAAACCATGTCCTCGGAGCCTGTTTAAGACCATATAAAGTCTTGTGAAATTTGCACACATGACCAAGACTACAAGACAACCCAGGAGGAGGGGTCATATAGACCTCTTCAGATAAATCACCATGAGGAAAAATATTTTTCACATCCATCTGAGATAAGCTCCACTGACGAATAGGTGTCACAGCAATTACTGTGCGAATCGTGGTCATCTTAGCCACTGGCGCAAAGGTCTCATCATAATTAAGCCCATACTCTTGAGCAAATTCTTTGGCCACTAATCGAGCCTTGTATCTTTCAACAGAACCATTAGATTGAGTTTTGATTTTATAAACCCATTTACAATCAATAGGGCGTTTACCAGGAGGTAAAGGCACCAACTCCCAAGCTTGAGTCTTCTGTAATGCAGAAAACTCCTCATCCATAGCCTGTTGCCAAAGAGGATCAAGTATAACCTTCTTATAAGAGGTGGGTTCAAATAGAGAATGTATAGAAGTCAGAAAAGAACAAAATTCAGAAGAGTAACAAGAGTTGGACCAACCAAACCTGACACTTCCGGGGGTGCTGAGGGTAACGGGGAGTGGGATCCATGGCGTTAGAATTTGATTGGGAGCCAAGAGGTGCAGATGAAGGCACAATATCGGTGGAGGAGGTAGTGAGAGTCTTGCGAACATAAGTATGCACAATTGGGGGATGGGTAACAGACAAATCAGGCAAAGAGGAAGAAGAAGAGGAGGGAAGATAAGCCATAGTTATATCACCAACATACGAATCAAGAGAAACATTAGAAGGAAAGGGATCAAGATAGATGAGATCAGATTTATGCGAGATGAGGAACTAGATGAAATAAAGAAAAAGGGAATATGCTCTATAAACACAACATGGCGAGAGATATAGAGNTCTCTGGACGAGTAACAGTAAGATACATCAAATTCTCAATAATAGTACGATATAAGGTAGGATCAGACAGGAGAGAATCATCAGAGGAAGTATATCGAACATTGAGCTCCAAGGGTGTGTCAGCTATTTGGGTATCTGATAAGTAAGCTCGCTGAAGAACATCTGAGACATATTTTGATTGAGAAAGAAGATAACCCTTGGGAGAGGAAGCAACCTTAATCTCTAAGAAATATCGAAGTGGACCCAAATTTTTTATCTCAAAATAATCCTGTAACTGAGTTTTTAACAACTGAATTTCCACACTGTCATCTTTTGTAATAATCATGTCATCCACTTAAAATAATAGAATAATGAAACCAGAAGGAGTGGATCGAAGGAAGAGAACAGAATCATAATTACTAGCATAGAAGCCTAAATCACATATGACTGAAGAGAATTTTGTAAACCATGTCCTCGGAGCCTGTTTAAGACCATATAAAGTCTTGTGAAATTTGCACACATGACCAAGACTACAAGACAACCCAGGAGGAGGGGTCATATAGACCTCTTCAGATAAATCACCATGAGGAAAAATATTTTTCACATCCATCTGAGATAAGCTCCACTGACGAATAGGTGTCACAGCAATTACTGTGCGAATCGTGGTCATCTTAGCCACTGGCGCAAAGGTCTCATCATAATTAAGCCCATACTCTTGAGCAAATTCTTTGGCCACTAATCGAGCCTTGTATCTTTCAACAGAACCATTAGATTGAGTTTTGATTTTATAAACCCATTTACAATCAATAGGGCGTTTACCAGGAGGTAAAGGCACCAACTCCCAAGCTTGAGTCTTCTGTAATGCAGAAAACTCCTCATCCATAGCCTGTTGCCAAAGAGGATCAAGTATAACCTTCTTATAAGAGGTGGGTTCAAATAGAGAATGTATAGAAGTCAGAAAAGAACAAAATTCAGAAGAGTAACAAGAGTTGGACCAACCAAACCTGACACTTCCGGGGGTGCTGAGGGTAACGGGGAGTGGGATCCATGGCGTTAGAATTTGATTGGGAGCCAAGAGGTGCAGATGAAGGCACAATATCGGTGGAGGAGGTAGTGAGAGTCTTGCGAACATAAGTATGCACAATTGGGGGATGGGTAACAGACAAATCAGGCAAAGAGGAAGAAGAAGAGGAGGGAAGATAAGCCATAGTTATATCACCAACATACGAATCAAGAGAAACATTAGAAGGAAAGGGATCAAGATAGATGAGATCAGATTTATGCGAGATGAGGAACTAGATGAAATAAAGAAAAAGGGAATATGCTCTATAAACACAACATGGCGAGAGATATAGAGTTTCTGTGTACTAGGATCATAACACCGAAATCTCTTTTGGCCCTCACCATAGCCAAGAAAAACACATAAGGCTGAACGAGCCGTGAATTTGGTACGATTAACACTAGGTAGCAGAACAAAACATGTACATCTAAACACACGTAATGACAAATAGTTAGGTGGCCTACCACATAATTTTTCAAAAGGTGAGACACCAGAATTAAGGATCGTAGGAATGCAATTAATCAGATGAACTATTGTAAGAACTGCTTCTCCCCAAAAAGAGTTAGGGACACTGGATGACAATAACAGAGAACGAGCTATCTCAATAATGTGACGATGTTTTTGTTCAGCTACTCCATTCTGAGCAGGTGTGTTAGTACAAGAAGACTTAAAAATAGTACCATCAGATTTTAACAAATCACGAAAAGTAGTCAAAGAATATTCTCCACTTTGATCACAGCGAAAGTATTTGATGATAGAAGAATATTGAGTATGCACCATAGCACGAAAGGTAGTGTAAATAGAAAAGAACTCAGACCTACATGTCATTAGATACACCTAACAATATCTGATATGATCATCAACAAAAGAAACATAATATCTAGACCCCCCTTTGGTTGCAATGGGAGCTGGTCCCTAAATATCAGAATGTACAAGATCAAACGGTACAAGAGAACGAGAATTACTTTTATTGAAAGGTAATGTAGTAAATTTAGCCAACTTGCAGCCACTGCAATCTGAAATATCATGACACTCTAAACTACCCAAACTACCAGTAGAAACCAAAAATTTTAAACGAGAATGAGAAACATGACCTAAACGAGAATGCCATAAATAAAAACTAGACTATTTTGGACTCAATTGAAAAGAAGATAAATCAACAGTGGATGTAACAACTTCAGGAACTTGAAGTTCATCTAACACATATAGCCCTTCATGTCTATGACTTGTCCTAATCAGTTTCTTAGACCGTGGATC
The DNA here is from genome assembly GCA_963454935.2 of Ilex paraguariensis. Taxonomy (NCBI): domain Eukaryota; kingdom Viridiplantae; phylum Streptophyta; class Magnoliopsida; order Aquifoliales; family Aquifoliaceae; genus Ilex; species Ilex paraguariensis. Next base: position 146,090 of record CAUOFW020001280.1, on the reverse strand, counting down.
CTGCACAACTAGTAGAAGAAAAATGAACTAAGAATCCCGAATCAAACAACTGACTAACAGATATTAAATTTAAGGTAAGTTGAGGAATATAGTAGACATCAAGAAGTGTAAGCTGGGAAGATACGATAGTTCCAACACCGGCCAAAAACATTTGGGTGCCATTGGCTGCAAGGACAGATATAGAGGGAGGAAAAATAATAGAAACAAATAAAGAAGAATTACTAGTCATATGATGGGTGGCTCCTGAGTCAAGGACCCAAACAAGTCGAGATATACCTGAAGGACCTGTAGTAAATGAACCTGTGGAGGGAGAAACTGATAGGGCACCTGGGTGATGAAGGGAAAGAAGCTTCTGCAACTGATCAGCTATCATATTCATGCTAGTAACTAATGGGAGTGTCTCATCCCCTGGTGAAGCAGCTGCAGCTGTATGACGATTTTTGGACTTCAATGGCTAATGTAAGGCCCCTTTAGCATTCTTGTTTACCAATTTAGGACATTGAGCCTTCCAATGACTCTTCTCACGACAAAAACTACACTCATCTAAAGCAGCTTGACCCTGATACTTAGTCTGTGAGTGAGAAGTTCCTCTGGGTGGTACAGCCAGTACAGTCTGAGTAGGTAATGGAAGAAGACCCTTTCCAGAAAGAGTCTTAAGACAAACTTCTTCAGCCAGAAGCTCATTCACTACTGTATCAACTGTGGGAAGTGGGAGACGATGGAGAATAGAACCATGAAGACCTTCAAAGTCATCTCTAAGAGCCATCAAAAACTGTACAAACCACTGCTCCTCCCTAAAAGTACGATATACCATATGAGTACTCAATTCAGCTGGTTCAGCAAGTGCTAACTGATCCCAAAATCCAGTCATTACCGAGTAGAACTCCTGAATGGTCTTATCACCCTGACGTGCAGCTCGAATTTCATGCTTTAGTTAATATCTCTTTGCAAAATTAGACTGAAAAAACAATGTAGCCCGATAATCCCAAATCTCTTTGGCTGTGTTAAACTTAGATAAATGCACACCAATGGTCTGGTCAACAGAGTTGTTAATCCAAGTGATGATTTTACCATTGTTGACTTTCCATGTATTCTTTAACTCAGCAAATTTCTCTGCCTTCGAATCTGTTGGAGCTTGCAAAGCACCACTAACATAACTCCACATCTCTTTTCCCAATAAAAAATTCTTCATAACATAAGACCAATATATATAATTTTCATAATTTAATCTGACACTAATAGCCTGAAGAGAATTAGAGTGTCCACCGGCCATAATGTTCTCAGCAAAAATATTACCCAAATTAAAACAAAAACTGCAATAATAGCAACAACCCAATGACCTAGCAACTTATATCAGTAAAGAACCCACCACAGAATAACAAACTCAATGCAATCGGTGGACTGTGAAGACAAGAAACGATACACCGATGCCCAGTAACAACCCACAACAATCAGTCCACACACAAGAAAGCCAAAGAAAACAATCACAAATTAGACCAAAGGGTAGTCGGTGCACTGTGAGGAGAAACAGTCACCGAAAAAACCTCCAATCATACAAAACTCATCCCAAATCAACCAATCTACCTTGAATCATTCAGATGAACATTCAACACCCTTAGTCGCACCTCTCTTGACTACTTGAAATCAAAAATTTTGACAAAAAGTGCCGATCGAAGAACCCATATGTATTTCCCAAAAATATTGAAAAAATAAAAAACCCTTACCAGATAAACTCGAAACAAAAAAGGAAGCACACCAATGAGAAGTCCATGTGAATTCGATCCTAATGGTGGTATTTTCTGTCGGAGAGTGATTACGTCATCGCCGACGATGATGACGTTAGGGCTGTTCACGTCGGGTTCACAGACTAGTGCACATTAGGTTTACCAAGGTTTCTTCTAGACTTCAATTATCAATGATTATTTGGGTTTAGAGATCATGGTTCTGATACCATGTTAATGTTTATCAATGAAAGAGAAAAAATATATTGATTTAGAATAATCAGAGTATTACAGACCAAAAATCAAGAGATAAGCCACACAGTAGTAGTCTTATATACTAGGACAAACATAATAACATAAATGACTAATCTACCCCTAAAGCTAATATATTAGATTACTCTAACAGATACTTCCTCTACATATACTTCTGCTTGCTCACACATGTATACATGTCAATGCTTTTAGTGTGTCTTGTTATCCTTGTCTTTGGATTATCGATTTTGATGCCACTGACCATATGATAGGTTCTTCAAATCTATTCTCTTCCTATTTCACATGTTGCGGTATAGATAAAGTTAGGGTAACAAATGACTCATTGCCATGTGTATCTGGGAACAGTTCTATTCATTGTTCACCATCTATGTCTTTGTCTTCGGTTCTTTTTGTCCGTAATTTTTCTACTAAGTTGTTTTCGGTTAGTGGCATTACAAAGTCTCTAAATTGTTTTGTAACATTTTTTTTTTCTTATTTTATTTTTTAGGAACTGGAGACTGGGAGAATGATTGGTTGTGGTAGAACTCATAGTAGTTTGTATCTGTTGGAGACTTAACTTTCTGAGATTTTGAGCATAGTTATCAAAATCGTATGATTCGCGATTTAATTTGTACGATTTGGTTCAATACTGGTTCAAAATGATTCGTATTATATATGAGAATAGTTTTATAGTTGAATCGAATCGTACGATTCAATTTGTATAGCACGAATCGCACGATTCAATTACTTTTTTTTAAAACTTAAATTTTTGGCAAAACGTCGTTTTGTTCGCTAAACAATAAAACAACGTCATTTTGTTTGCAAAGGAACCTACACCCTAATAAAAATTTAATCTCTTTGTCCATTCTCTCTCTGACGTCGTCTAAAGCTCGCCTTGCGTTGTCTAAAGCTATAGGTCACACGGTTAACGCTCTCGCATCATCGGTTAATTTTGTTCTCAATTCTTTCATGGGTTGTCTGTTAAGTTTTTTTTTTTGTTTCAAAATGTTGGCCAATATGTTTTCTCCTAATTAATTTTTTTATTTGTTCTTTTTTCATTCATGCTTGTAACCTAATCTATACTGGGTGTCACTATTTTGGTTCTTAAATAGTTATATTTTTTTAATGAATTTTTTTTTCAAGTTATTGAATTTGAAAATGGTTAAGTAAAAGATGAAAATGAAGTAAAAACTAGCATATTTTCATTTAGACGACCTGATTATGTCAATTGATTATTTTTAGAATACAATCATGTTCGATATTCAATATTTTTTCTATTTTAAATATGTAGTATTATTTTTTATTTTTTTTAAATTTTGTGTCGAATTTTATGATTCACGATTCGATAAGATTCACGATTCTCAAATTTAGAATTTCGATTCATGATACAAATCGCGATTTGACAATTATGATTTTGAGAATATCACTTTAGGTTAATGGTTGCATGTCTCTTTAGCAACTGCATCTAGGGCATCGAAGACTTGGTCATCTATGAGCATAGTTGTTAGTATTGTACGATACACGATACGTTACGACACGGAGGAAAAACGATACGGATCGTAGTTATGTATCGTTTTTGCGTCGTATCGTCCGATACACGATACGTTTTTAAGATATTATCGGTACGTTTTTTCTAAAACGATGTCGTTTTGTCTAAATAAGACACTAAATTTTTTATTCCCGTCACTAATGAAATGACGTCGTTTTGTCTAAATGAGACACTAATTTTTTTTTTTTTTGTATAAAAATTTATGAATTTTGATTAATTTTATGGATTGAGTTCAAAATGGATGTTATAAATTTGGATTAAAAGTCTCTTTGATGTTTGAAGTTTGAATTAGTGAACTATGGTTGTAAATTTTGCATTATAATATTAGTGAACTATATTGATGACTTGAATAGGTGGCGGAGTATTAATGAAATGTTATATTTTTATGAGTGTATGATTTTTTTTCAAAGATATATATATATATTTTTATTATTTATTTAAAATTACACGGTATCTTACGATACACGATACGATACGGCTTCCGATGCACGATTTAATAATTATGTCTATGAGTATTAGAGAAATTTTTTTTAGTTTTGGTAAAATAGTGTAATAAGCACAACTTTTTTTGCGATGCTTGTGAATAAACCAAGCATAGAAAAAATTATTATCCTAGTCATAATAATTGTTAGAGTAGTTAGCATATTTAGACTTAGGGGTAGTTTAGTCATTTTTTTTCTTTTTATGTTGTCCTAGATTAGTCTGTTTGTTATCTTTTTACCCTACTATATAAAGACCTCTTATATTGTAGTTTTTCTTTAAGGTTGTTCTGGCTAGTTATGCCTCAATAATATTCTCTTTCTTCTAATTTCTTTCTTTTTTATTTGATCAAATTTTATATGGTATTAGAGTCAACATGGTTCTAAGGGTTGTGAACAGTACCGAAAATATTGTTCACTCGGTGAATAGTGCCGAAGTACTGTTCACGCGCTATAAACAGTATCGAAGTTACCGTTCATGCTGTGAACAGTGCCGAATATCAATTTTTAGTGTCATTTTCGTGTAAGAAACCTCCATTTGTTATGGGTATTTGATTTGTAAAGTTGTTGAGTTAATTTATGACGAACTTTGGATTTTTTGGCGTTGGCTGCTTCTTTTGGTTCTAGTTTCTGCTCTTGGCTTCTGCAAGTTGGTTTTTGTTCTTGGGAGGTCTCTCTTGGCTTCACTGGTGCCTTCTTCTTTTTGTTTTGTGATTGGATTTGCGCTCCCCTATGTGTCGGTTGGTTGTTTCTGTGCCTTCGTTCCTAGGTCTTCCTCAGTGAACCAATTGGTGCATAGATTGCTAGTTCTGGTTGTTGGGTTTACTGCCTCTTCTTTTCTGCTGTTGCTTCTTGTTGCAAGGAAAGAAATCCTAATTACTTTGGGCATTGTTTTGTTAGGCATTCTTCTCTTTGTCTGATTTGGGTTTTTCTCTGTTGAGCTATTGGTTTGACTTTTCTTCTTCTCTTTGATGGGCTTTGTTTTGTTGGACATTCTTCTCTTTGTCTGATTTGGGATTCTTTCTGTTGGGTCGTTGGTTTGCTTTTTCTTTTTCTCTTTGTCTGATTTGGGCCTCTCTCTGTTGGGCTGTTGGTTTGGCTTTTCTTCTTCTCTTTGTTGATTTGGGCTTCTCTCTGTTGGGTTGTTTTTTCTTCTCTTTGTTGATTTGGGTCTCTCTCTATTGGGCTATTGGTTTGACTTTTCTTTTTCCCTTTGTTTGATTTGAGCCTCTCTCTGTTGGGCTGTTGATTTGACTTTTCTTCTTCTCTTTGTTGATTTGGACTTCTCTCTGTTGGGTTGTTTGTTTGGTTTTTATTCTTTTCTTGGTGGGCTTTGTTTTGTTGGGCATTGTTACTAATGGTTTTTGTTGGGCTTTGGTTTTCTGTTGGACCCCTTATTGTTATTTGGGCCTTAATTCGTTGAGCCTATACTTGGAGTTTTTGTTGAGTTTATTATTTTCTTCCTCTAAGTCTCTGGAACTTCGTGTTTACTCTGATACAGACTGGATTGGTGACTCTATGGATTGTAAGTCCACTATTGATTTTTGTCTCTTCCTTGGTGATTCTCTTATTTCGTGGAAAAGTAAGAAATAAATTGTTGTGGCTCGATCATGTTGAAGTTGAGTATCATGCTATGGCCTTCACAATAGTAGAGATAGTTTGGCGGCATTGACTACTTGTTGATCGTTTTCTTCTTAACAAACTCTTGATGTTTTCTGCTACCATGTCATGAGTTTGAGGGAGGGTGTTAGAGTAGTTAGCATATTTAGACTTAGGGATAGTTTAGTTATTTGTTTTCTTTTTATAATGCCTAGGTTAGTTTGTTTGTTTTCTTTTTAGCCTACTATATAAAGATCTCTTATATAGTAGTTTTTCTTTAAGGTTGTTCTGGCTAGTTATGTCTCAATAATATTCTCTTTCTTCTAATTTTTTTCTTTTTTATTTGATCAAAGTTTACAATAATAAAAGCATTATTCCATTTATAATTGTTCACTCTGATGTATAGGGACAATCTCTTGTTATTTCTCTTGTTGGATATTGATTGTTTGTTGCTTTCGTTGGCTGCCACACTTGGGTTACTTGGGTTTATTTGTGCATAGTAAGGATGAAGTGTTTATCTGTGTCAAGAATTTCCATAAAATGGTGAGTACCCTGTTTGATGCCAAAGTTAAGATTCTTAGGACTAATAATGGAATTGACTACTTAATGGAGAGTCCAGAGTTTACTTGAACAAGCATGAAATTCTCCATCAATCTAGTTGCCTGGATACACTGGAGCAGGATGGTGTAGCTGAGAGAAAGAATCGACATTTCCTTGAAGTGGTCGCTCCTTGATGTTTACTATGGGTGTTCCTCTTTCTTTTTGAGTAATGTAGTTCTTACTATTGTGTATCTCATCAATAAGATGCCTTTGATAGTCCTTGACTTTGCCACTCCTCTTGAGTTACATCACAGGTCAGTCTTTGTTTACTCTATTCCCCCAAAAGTGTTTGGTTTTGTGTGGTTTGTACATGATTATTGAAGGACCTATGGAAAGTTGGATCCAAAGGCATTGAGCTGTGTCTTTGTTAGGGTATAAACGTTTTCACTCTCGGTCTCGAAAGGTGTATGTTACCTTCCATGTGACTGATTCATCCTTTTCCACTTCCACACCATCTTTTCAAAGAAGTGGTGCCAAAGGAGGGACTCCTCCTTCTAGCTTCCACCCAATACTTGAGTTAAGGGGAGCATCAGTTGAGGGGGAGCTATAGGGAGAAATACCTATTCAGGGGAGCAGGCAACTTGTCGAAGATTAGATACGAGCCATACGACTGATTTGCAACGCTGTACTCGACGTCAAGCTAAGCAGATCATTACCCATCATGAGCCACAAAGTCAGTCATCAGTTCCCAATCTAGGTCCTGTGCTCCTTTCTTCTACATCAGGTAAGGAGTATCTTTGTAGTAGTCTTGTTCATGTTGATGATAGTTCTCTACCTAGTGTTATTCGAAAAGGAGTTCTGACTTGTACCCAACTTCCTATTGCTAAATTTGTTTCTTATGACTCTTTATCTTCTTCCAATTGTGTTTTTGTTTTGTACTTGTCTTCTATTTTGCTTCCTCAAAGCTGGAATGAAGCCCTTACAGATCCCAAGTGGAAAACAACTATGATAAAGGAAATGAGAACTTTGAGAAAGAATGAGACCTGGGATCTTTCTCTCTTCTAGAGGAAAAAAAACAGTTGGCTACAAGTGGGTGGTTACAGCCAAGCAAAATGCAAATGACATGGTTGATAGATACAAACCAAGATTAGTAACTAAGAGGATTACTCAGACAAATGTCATAGATTATGGGGAGACATTTGTCCTTGTTGCTAAGTTGAATTCTATTCGTGTTGTTTCTTGTGCTGCCAATTTGGGATGGGATTTATAACAGTTGGATGTGAAGAATGCGTTTCTTTATGGAGATTTAGGGGAGGAAGTGTACAAGGATGTTTCCTCGCGATTCTCTACTCAATCAATGAAAGGGAAAGTATTAAGTTAAAAAATATCCCTTTATAGACTAAAGTAGTCACCTAAAACTTGGTTTGATGAATTTATTAGGCAATGGTCAAGTTTGGATACAAGCAATGTCATGCAGATCACACTATATTCATAAAGTGGGAAAATAGCAAGTTCTCAGTATTTATAGTATACGTAGATGACATAATACTTATAGGTGATGATGCAGTGGAAGTGTCCAAATTGAAAGCCCATCTTGCTAAAGAATTTGAGATTAAGGACTTGGGGTGTTTACATTATTTCTTGGGGATTGAAGTAGCTAGATCTGATAAAGGCATTTTCATCTTACAGAGGAAGTACATTCTTGATCATCTGGACAAAATTGGCATGCTAGGGCATAGAACCACATACTGAAATGTAATGAAGGTAATCAAGTTGATGAAGAAAGATATTAGTGGCTTGTTGGGAGACTTATATTTCTTTCTCACACACTCCCTAATATGGCATATGTAGCGAGTGTTGTTAGTTGATTTATGCATGATCCTTGCGGTCATCAAGAAACGATTCATCATATTCTAAGGTATCTCAAATCATCTCCAGGTAGAACAATATTGTTCTCAAACCATGATCATCTAAAGTTACAAGCTTCCACCAATATAGATTGGGCAACTCCATTGATGGTAGGAGATCCACTACCGGTTACTACACTTTTGTAGGAGGAAATCTGGATCAATTGGCGGAGCAAAAAGCAAGCAATGGTGGCTGAGGGTAATGACTCATGGTATTTGTAAGCTAATGTGGTTGTATCGTAATAATAAAGCTGCCATTAATGTTGCTCATAATCCTGTTCAATATGATAGAACAAAGTATATTGAGATTGATAGGCACTTCATCAAAGAGAAGCTCAATGTGGGGTTGATTTGTATGCCTTTTGGGACATCCAAGGAACAAGTAGTTGATGTGTTTACTAAGGGACTTAGTGGTACAATAATTCACTCAGATGTATTCAAGTTGGGTATGAAGAATATCTATGCTTTAACTTGAGGGGGAGTATAGAATATTATAATATTTAACCAAGGGAATTCTTGTAATTAGTGCAGATTATGAATTAATATACATGTGGGTAATGAGGGGAGAGATGTGTTAACTCTCATTCTCTTTGACCCTATTTTCTATTATCTTTCTTCTGTTTCCTCTTTTCTTGCCTCTTCTCCATTCTAAACTTTAAAACCTAGGATCTTGTGATTTCAACTGACCACTTGTTTCCATGTAATGTTTTTCCCTATTGTAATTTTTTACTTATTTGCTTGTTCTTAAAGTGATTCTATCACACCGCAATTATTTGTTTTCTAAATCCTAGAGAACTGCAGGAAACATTGCATAAACACAATTTAGATAGTATGTCACATGCCGACACGTGTGATGTTTTGGAGGCTGCATCCTACGGGTCTGATGCCAAGGAGATCACACAAGAAGAAAAACCAAGTACTTCCAAAGAAAACCTCTACAGGAACTGGCCCTTGATGTCTTCCATCATAGTGTATTGTGTTTTTTCACTTCATGATATGGCTTACACAGAGGTAGAGTTGATTTTTATCCACTGCTTCCTTAAATTTCTGCATTATGTTTGTGTGCCATTATCTTGTATTGGTTGCAGCAGTCTTACATTGTTGTTGTAGGATTTCAATTTCCAAGTGATGCACATTTCTGTAGCATGCTAAAGTAAACAATAATGAGTACATAATATTGTATTGCAAATTTTATTTCTTATTTAGTATTTTGTTCTACCTCGGGGCAATAATCCATTCTTTTTAGAGAATTTACAGACATAGCTTGTCCCTTGTTATATGCTTGCTTAAGCAGGGGTGCTTTTATTTTGTTTATTATCACCGCCACCTGCTCCCTTTGTAGTTTAGTTCTCTTGTTTCCATCCTATGTTTTTAGGGCCTCAATTTGTCCGTGAACTTTGTTGACTAAGTCTTAATACTTTTTCTACATCAGTGGACACTATATCAAAAGCTTTTTTCTCAGTTTTGAACTTATTGCTGAGGAATGACCCATTTTCTACTTTTAGTTTTATTTTTTTTTTCCAGAACTGTGAAGAAACATGTTATCAAAAGAAAGTTGTGAAGGGATAGTATCATGAAAATTTTGGAGTAATTCCACAGATGCAAAAGCTAAATTAAAGACAACCGTTGTGTAGGTATATATGATCATGCACATCAGGATGGTTGTTGGTATTATAATCTTACTCCTAATCTTAGTGATGTTAATTGGTGTTATTATCTGGATAATTAGTAAAGTAATTTTGTTTTTAGTTTATAGGTGCACTTTAATGCTTTGCTTTGCCTCTTGAATATGAGACTTCATTCTACAGATATTCTCTCTTTGGGCTGAGAGCCCCAGAAAATTAGGGGGCTTGAGCTATTCAACTGATGATGTTGGTGAAGTTCTTGCAATCTCAGGTACATTGATTAGCCGTATTCTTGCTATAGACTCTTTAAGGCACCATCTAAAAGCTCAAGCTTTTAGACGTATTGGTGATTTCACATGGTATTAAAGCAATTTACTTTCGTGATGGGGAGGACGCGTAGTCCGTTCATCCCTGGTCCCAAATGAGGACATTTGGACCAAAGCAATCTGAACTCTCGATAGAGTATAAAAGAGGACACACCAACGAACTCGTGTGAACACTCCTCAGCCCGAGAAGGATCAACGGTCGATTATGATGACCTAATCCCACATCACCCAATGAACTGTGTGAAGGTGCTTGATAAGTTTGAACTTAGACCTTCATTGTATAACACGTCAATATTGTGCAATGTGGATCCAAAAAGCGGTTCAATTACCATGTTAAGTCACCATCTCATTTAAAAGATTGAGCTTTAAGATGAGTTTGTGATTCAATATGGGCATTACCCCTTACTTAGAAGAATTTTGTGTGTCAAGAAAGTGTGTAGACAATGTGTGATGTATATTTTTTCATTCGATTTTCTGTCTTTAGTTTTTCCTTTTTTTTTTTCTCTTTTTTTTTTTTTGGGGGGGGGGGGGG